>JAQGDG010000158.1:0-296363 GCA_029844215.1 Przewalskia tangutica
AGAGTTGTTCGTTTTCTTCAAATTTCTGGCACGACATTGCCCAGATTCAGCTCATGACTGGGCGCATAGCTTGGGCAGAGATCGACGGCAAAAGCGGATCGCCACAGGTTGGTGCACGCGATTTGGCCGGATATTTTGATGACTTTCGGAGGCGGATCACTTCAAGAAATAGACTAGTTACGCACTCCGCTTATCACAGAGTCGTCCTCCGCTGAGCCTTCCCGGACCTCAGGGATATTCGTGAACAGAGTCGTGGCCCCGTGTTTCTGGATGCTCGCGAGAAAAAATGCTGGTCAAGACGAAATACTACCCAATTTCTGCCATGGTTCGATGTGCGTAGACCGTGTGATTTCGTGAGCGGTCGTGAGCACCTGCGCTGAGCTTATTCTGGCGCCAACAGGCCATACGACGAGAGACTCGTCCTCGGATCCAGTGGTAGCATCAGTAGATAGCACAGACTACTCAGAGCAAATAAGTCGCCATGTCACTTAAGTGAGGTCAAGTAGAAGCTTCCGCTTTAGCACCTAACCGCCAGTTTCTGTATATCCTAACCTCTGTAGTTTTGAAAGCGGTATTAGATGTCAGCTGATGTGTTTAATGATATGTTTGGATAGCTTGCGGCTAAAATGTGATTTAAACCTCGTTAGTGAAGCGGTAAGTAAGTCCCCGGGCAGTTGCGGAAAACGTGGAAGCTGGTAGCCATGACTGTAGAGGTAAGAGATTGTTCTGATCAAGAAACTGCAGAGTCATGTTGCGATACAAATGGTCGGTCATTGGCTGTCATGGGCCAACCCGCTGTCCTGCTTTGAGGCGGCGGTCAGCCTTCGGTGGTCCACGCAAAGCCGGCAGGTGGTCACGCAGGGTGCTGTGAACCAAGTTTAGATGACCATCGATGAGTTCGTGATACGTCACCAGAATCAGCCTCGCCGAAGGCCGGAATGGCCTGGTAGGGAAATCGGTGTTAGCAGAGACGACTCAAGTTCGTGAGGCAGCGACTCGCGGTCGGGAATGCGGTTGCTGATTTTGGCGAAACAAGGCACGCTGATACCAGAACGAAGTTCGGCGTTCGCGGACGGAAAATTCGCGAGAGCCGGAGAAGCCGAAGCGCAGAAGCTTTTGTGGGACTGTGCGGTGTGAGATTGTTTTCGTGACGATAGCGTTGGAAGCATCATATCGACGCCATTGGCTGTTTTGAGATCTTTTTCAAGAAGAAACATTCGGACGAATGTTTCTGCCGGGAAGAATGTTATACCCTCGTGATTTCCGCAGCAGAGTACGCATGCGGACGCACGACGCATTTTCGAGCCTTTTGCCAGGCATGCTTCGAAATTTCAGGTACAACGTTGCCGATTAGGAGTCGCCGACTTCCGAACGCTTCTTACGCAATTTTCGTTCGAGAAAATTCAAGCTATGTCATTTATAATTTTATGGGCGGATTTTTCCGAGAGACGAACATTTTGGACCAACGAGGTGACATGGTGTCACCCCCACATCGGGTAGTAATGCTTAGGACTCGACGATCAGCGCCCAAGATGGATCAGCTTGGCTCAGCCGATTGGTCCCTTTGAATCAGGCCTTGTTTTGGCCTTGTTTGTGGGAGTGTTTGTAGCGAGGTTTTAGGTGCACTTGGCTTGATCTTGGCCTTACACTTGCTCTGGCACACGGGCCCATCTCGCTACTGGGCCATCGTTGGCTTTTGGCTCATGGCAACACTTCTAAGCTACCCCATGGAAGACTTCATCCATTCCAAAAACTCTAAGTCTCTGAAACCTCTCCTCCCTTCTCTTGCAGTTAGCCGAGCTTCCCTCCTCCCCTTTGTGAGGCCTCAGGCCGGTGAGCACACCCTCCCCTGGGTACTGCACTGGGTACCCCTAGCCTAGTTGTCTCTCGTGATAATACCCTTTGCTGTGGTATAGAAATACTCCCTTAGTATTGTTATGATGTCCAAATACCTGCCCAAATACCTTGTAGTATTCCCAAGGTTACACTTATACAAGCCTGTAAAATACCGCTATACTTTCCTCACTACCAAAACGAAACCCTAAGGAAATCTTCACCCGTTGTCATTGGTTGTACGCAGAAGTTGGTTAGAACTTCTAAGGGTAGTTTGAGCTGATCGAGCGCACTGAGTTGAGCTAAAACCTTTGCTCGTGAGCGACTTTAAACTAGGATAATTTTGGGCTTATCGAGGTAATTATCTTGCCCTTCTATTGTAATTGGAAATTACATGTTGTCAATATATAGTCATTTGTATACTATATATAGTAATCGAACGTAGTTATCGGCAATGTCTTCGCGACTTAAGCCCTAAGAATCGAAAATGAACTGTAATTACATGTGGTTGTATTACAGAGACTCGTGTAAAGAGCACCGTGGAGCAGAATTGTACCCGTGGTTGATGATAACCCCGGTCAGTTTTCTGCAATGCTACCGATGGAGAGGAGATTTACGCTAATGGGGAGGTGCCGCCAATTTTCGCAGAATGTTCTACGATGAGATCTAAATGTTAATAGATCGCCAGGACCTTATAGTGAAAGTACTAAGCAGAAGAGCGATTCTACCTAAGTCGAGCGAGGAAAGGGCAAGCGCGTTAGAGTACTGAGCATTTGCTTATTTGTCGATAAATCGTCCGCAGGTATGTGAACCTCTTCCTATCTCTTCTAGCATGATATGTGTGAACTATGTAGTACGGTAGACGCATACGTGTTAATCGTGGTTTGATTAGTTTAAAACATAAAGTGTTATAACGCCATTTACGGGAAGTCAAGTTATAATAAATTTTTACGAGGTAAGAAAATACTTCAGGTTTTAAAAGGTAATCATGTGGAATTATAATCAAGCTAGTTATAATAAAGAATTTGATGTATTTCAAAAGATTTATAAATCGTTTATGGAGAGTAACACTTGGTTTTAAAGGTTTTAAAAAAGAGTTATACTAGCTTTATGGGGAGTTATGTAAAGTCTTAAGAGAGGTAAAGAAAATGGTTTATCATGTTAGAAGTTAAGAGACTTGATCTATGAGATAAGAGACTTAACTTATATTGTTTTAATGTGAATGTTGTGTGAAACCTCATTCGTGAGTAATGAGTACTGGTTTTATTTAGTGGATAACGTTATACCGATTTCGGAAATCGTAACGTATCGGCTGCACTCACCGCAATAAGCAATAAAGGAAAATGTATTGAATAATGATGTATCGACAAAACCAAGAGAAACCTCCATCCGCATAGAAACTAAGACGAGACAAAATGATATTACATTTTCTAGATCACGGTCAGAAAAGTTAATGTTGTAAACAAGAATAACCTACTCTCACGCGAGACTTATATTACTCAATTGTTCTAAAAAGAAATCAAGTGATTAAGTTTATAACTATGAAACCATTTGAAACGAGGTTCGAGTAATTGAAACTAGGCAACCGAACTTAGAAAAAGAATGTTGTTACTTGATTTTGAAAAAGGGACGCTGGTCGGGTCATTCTTATACTACTTGCACGTGACTTTTATAAAAGTAATGGATCTCTTTAAAAGAACTTAACGATGTAGTACTTTGGGGTTAAAACCCGACTTTGGCATAATATGAAAGTACGAGTCAGCAAGTCACTTATGCTTGTTGTCAGAAACTCACTTATGCTTGTTGTCAGAAACTTGCTTACGCCATGATTTATAGCCTTTGCGCTGGTGCAGTATTTCGTTACCGCGTCTCTTGACAGAGGGCCGCTGACTTGTCGAGAACTTACTTGGACGTACGGGCGTTGATGGAGAATTCCACGCATGTTTCATTTGATTACGGCTTGCGTTGACGCCATTTTGATTACTGGCCTTGTTGCTGATGTCACACGGACATGCCTACACCGATGCAAGATTCCGCGGCTACGCGCAAGGTTGACCACCCAAAGATATTGTTATTGAGGTAACATGGACATGTCTACACCGGCGCAAGATTCGGTACGTGGCCATGCGCCTTGTTATTATTGTTGCAACATGGACGGTCTACACCGACGCAGATTCGGGGTACGGCTACGCGCGTGGTTGACCAAGATATTCTTATCGAGGCAACATACGGACGTGTCTACACCGATGCAGTATTCGGTATGTGGCCACGCTGCCTTGTTATTATTGTTGATCACGACATGTCTACACCGAGGCAAGATTCCGGCACGCGCCGATGCGAACATGATGGATGCGGCGGGCGCGAGACCCATAGTTATATTTCGAGTGGTGACTTTGAGGGCGTGAGTCCCCGATCGGACTGTTTTTATGTCGCATCAGATTTTGGTTATCATACATGTCTCCCGCTTGTTAAGCTATTATGATTTCATTTACGATTTGGACGCTTTCACATACTGGTACCGCCAGACGACTCTCCTTCGGGCCGCTCATGCCGCAGTAGAGGTACATCGCCGTGGATCCTCGCCTCGTGATCTCGCCAATGTTGGAAGCTCCGCTTCTCCGAGGCTTATCTTTTGCATGTGTTCCCGAGTCAGAGGTTCTGTACATCTGTGGTACGGCGGCCTCGCCCCGCCATAGTCGCCAGAATCTTAGAGGTCAGTAGAACTGCCAAGGGCAGTGGTTGTAAAAGGATTAAACTTTCGGGTTTTATGATATACCGGGCGCAACTGCTTTGGTTGGCCTGCTTATTTATTATATCTCTTGTTTCATGATTCATGTTTTATTTTCCACGTTTCTCTCGATGTCAGGACACTAGGGTGCGCCGGTAAGGCACCAGCAACGCCCGTTCGGGCGTTATAAGGCCGAGACGCAGAGATCGATGTTAACGGCGACACCGTAAGAGGCCAGAGCAAAGAAGCGTCCTTTAGTAACTTTCGAGGCGAGTCGCCACCAAAGCAGATTAGATATGCACTCTCCGCCAAAGGCAGAGTGGTCTTCCACAGATTTCAGGACGCCGCGTAGGAGTCGTCGTAACTCTGTGGCTTCCTGCCATTACAGCTGCACGCCATCCCGTAATGTCGTTTTTAGTCGGGTACTTGTTGCACTCGCCGCCGTACACGTGTCGAGAGAGTGTCCTCAGAGGAGGACTTAGCCTTCAGGATTGGCGGGTAGTTCGTCATTTTTCCTTAGCTACGCTCACTAAGCGTGCTTGATTAGAACGACTCATGAGCAAGAGAGATATAGATATATCTTTAACCCTCTGCAGGTCGTGATGCGTGATAAGCGAGTATACCTTAAGTGCTTTGTTCTGATAGCTACGCGTGTTAGTTGTGGTTTAGAATCATGGTGGGTTAACCGAGTAAGATTTGGGGGATAGAAAAGTGCACAGCCTTAGAATGTTTACGTAAAGACCTTAGAGGTAAGGCCATCTCGTAAAGGCGTAGTATTATGTTTGATCTCTATGGAAGGCATAGCGCACGCGAGTTATGCTTTTTGGGATAGTCCCTAGTAGCGTGGAAACGAAGGGTAGTCGAGCTAAGAAGAACGCTTAGGTTTTCAAACGTGATTAGCGAGATTGTTCTCGATCGGGAGCTAGTATTGCGCTGGGCAAGGCCGTCGGGTTGAAGTCCACGCCGCGGTCAACCCGCCGCACGCCGTGGTGCTGGCCAGGTGGTCCCGCCAGGTAGTGGTCACGAGGTGTTAGGCCCAAGTTTAGTTAACCAACAAATACATTTAACTCGTGGACGATTCGACCAAAGAGTCGGACCGAGGAGGTCACCGCCTTGTCTTCTAGCAAAGACCGCTTACTCCGCAGCATTGTTTTATCGTAAAGGCTGTAAGGTCAGACGGTGCCTACCTTCACCTTATGTCGCATGTCGGAAGCCTGTGTCGTGGCTATTTTTCGCCTTCAAAAGTTTACTGTGCAGTGGTTAAGAACTCAGTGAGTCTCAGACCGCATTCGCCCTCGCCAATGCTGATTTCGTGGTAGTCGCGGGGATTGTTGTTCCTCGCGGAGGAAGTGTTTAAGCTACCATTTCAGTTGTTCGGATATCGCTTGTGAAGCCTCAGTGGGCGGAAGTGTAAATCTTGGCCGATTGGTCTGATGTTGGCGCGTTCATTAGTTGGTTCAGCTTGTTCCAGCAGATCGCGGATAGTGGCTTGTCTAGAAGGTTCGCAGCCTGCATGAGTTGTGCGGATAATCGCGACGATGCTTAGAGTTCGTGTCGACGGTCGGCCTTCTGGAGTACCACCCGTCATGTGACGAAGTTTGGAATACAGAGGAACTTAGCCCGAAGTTACTTGGGCCTTTCGAAGTTCATGTGAAGAATAGGCCAGGTCGCCTATATGTTAGATTTGCCGTCCGACTTAGAGGCAAGACGGCCGTCTTTCGATTGTTATGATCGTGAAAGTATCGAGATCCATCCAGAGTGTTCCCACTTAACGATGACCACGTTAGAGATAGTAGCCCCGAAGCCTTGGAAACCGGCAAAGATCGTAAATGTGGAAAGAGTTCGAGCATACGACATCCTCGTGGATCGCACGCACCGGCACCATTTGTTGGGTCGCTCGAGCAAGGCTCACGACAAAGTCGACAAAAGTGGTACCACGGTCGGGTCGCCTCGAAGGTTAATGCCTCGCAAAGTGACAAAGTGGTATCTACGATTTAGTAAAGAGAAGCGCAGCATGTATGGCGCAGCATAGATGCGATCATTTCTTTTATAAAGAGAAAAGCGCGGCGAAGTATATTTTAGACCGTGAGAAGTAGTTGTGTCATACGACGATTACATGTTTCTCGTGGACTTTGATAAGTATTTACGCAGCTTGTTTCGCGGGCCGACGTGGCGTGATCGATTCTCGTAAGTATAGTAGTGAAGACTATACCGCGACGCTTGTTTTGAGATTCTAGAAGGAACATTCTGACGTAATGTTTCTAAGAGGGGAGAATGTTATACCTCAGATTTTCGTAGAGATGCAACGATGGACGCACGAGAAAATTCAACTTGAGATAAAGTGTCGGGAAATTATTTTTGTGCACAAGTGCCTAAAAGAGTCATTTTCCTACAAACGTTTCCACAGCCTTTTGTAGGAAAATTCCAATATGTCATTTATTATTTTTACGGATTTTTCCGAGAGATCTAAACATTTGGGGATCAATCGAGGGCTTACACGTGTCACCCTGTGCGTCCAAGGTCGACGAAATTTCCTTCGCGGAAGCTTCTAGTTTGCATGCTTTTTTCATCTTTGTGCCTAAAATGTTTGGTCAATGTTTGTAGATATTTTCATGAGTGGATGACCAAGTGGGACCCACACAACACACGGCTTAATCTTCACCTACACTTGCCTACCACTTGGCTCAATCTTGGCCTGAGTGCCCTATAAATACCCCTCTAGTTGATGAGTTATTTCATCCACACTTGAGCAAATTCCTAGACTCAAAACACTCCTCCTCAGCTTGTCTCGCCCAACTCCTCCCCTTGAGTGGCCTTTGGCCGAGAGCAACCCCCAGCCTAGTTGTGCTAGTCGAAATACTACCCCTTGGTAGAGAAATACTCTTCAAGTATTGTTATAATACCCAAATACTTTAGCCCAAATACCTTGTAGTATTTCCAAAGTACCTCTATACGAAAAAGCCCTAAAATACTATTATACGCCCCTTTAGCCTCTAAACGAAACCCTAAGGAAAATCTCCATGGTTAGTTGAGTAGTTTGTATAGTTGGTTAGAACTTCAGGGTAGTTTGGAGCGGTCGAGCGCTGAGTCGAGCCAAACGATTGCTCAGATCGACTTTTTACTCGATAATTACGGGCTTATTGAGGTAAATATCTTGTCCCTCTATTGTAATTGGAAATTACATATTGTTTGAATATATAGTCAAGTATACTATATATAGAATCGAACGTAGTTATTGGCAATGTCTTTTGACTTAAGCCTCGACATTAATACTTACTGAATGTCTTCGCGACTTAAGCCTCAGATTTAAAGAAGATTACCGAATCAGAATTACTTAGGGTCAGACATGAGACTTGTAAAGAGTACCGCGGAGTAGAATTGTACCCATAGTTAGATTTATAACCCCGTGGCTCGCAGCCAGCCGCGATATGAGAGATTTACTGCCATGTGAGGCCACAATTTTCTCAGAGAATGTTCTACGAAGAGACCTTATGTTAATAAGCGCTTGTGGCCTTATAGCGAAGTACTACGCGTGGCGCGATCTACTGGCTTAGGAGTAGCCGGCGTTCGAGGTACTGAGCGCTTGCTATTAGTCGATAATCGTCGCGAGGTATGTGAACCTCTTCCTATCTCTTCTAGCATGATATGTGTGAACTATGTAGTACGGTAGACGTACATGTGCTAAATGTATGTTATTTTTTAAAATACAAAGTATTATAACGACTTTATGGGAAGTTGGTTATAATGTTTTATGTTGGCAAGAAAATACACGTGGTTTTTAAAAGGTACCGATTTGAACTATAAATCGCTTGTTATGTGTTAATAAAGAATTTGAAGTATTTCAAAAGATTTTTGAATCATTTTGAAAGAAGAAGTAATACTTGGTTTTGAAAACTTAAGAGTTATACTAGCTTTTGGAAGTTAGTATAACGCTTAAGAATGTTTTATCGATTTTGGAAATCGTAATGTATCGACAAACCATCGCATGCTAATAAAAGGAAATGTTTTGACTAATTAAGCATTATTAAAACCAAGAGAAACTTCCATCCGCATGTAGCTAAGATGAGACAAAATGATATTTCCTGTATCACGGTCACAGAATAAGATTGTTATAAACAAGAATATCCTACTCACATATAAGACTTATGTTTCGATAGTTTTAAGGAGAATTATATTCTCAAATGAATAAGACTATGAACTACTAAACCTTTCTAAAATGAGAAACTTCAACATTGGAAATTAGGCAAACTTGATCATCGGGAAAAGAACCATACTTGATTTTACAAAGAGAAGTAATTGATTTACTTTAAAAGGATAGTCACCATTTTATACTACGTATCATGACATCATGAAAGTAACGTGATCTTTAAAGAGTTAATGTATGAAGTACTTTGGGGATAAAACCCGATTTTGTTAATCATATAGTGGTACCTTGTGTGAACAACTTGATTGTATTGGCTTGTGATAGCCTTGTAATACTTTCTTTGAGTGATAAGTAAACGTGTTGGGACGCTACGCAGGTTAGTATCTTGTGATGCTTGTGCAAGCGGTTCCTTGATTGTGCTTATTAACTATCGGGCCGTTATGATAGTATTGCGGCATTCATCTCGAGATGATTCCAGGTTGTCGCTCCACGCGGGCAGACTCAGCGGTCGATGGACCTATGATTCGAATACCTACGCAGTCCCGGGCCTATGCGGAGCCACGAGAGTTCCGTGTTAGCGACGCCCTTACGGGCACGCGTCCACGTGGCTACGCGGATCGCGTTCCGTGACGACGCCGGGAGTAGCACCGACGCGGGAATACCTCACGCGCCGACGAGATTGGCCTACGCGAGTCAGCGGAGTTCCGTGGTTAGACGCGACATCGATATCGCGGGGCGTGGCCGCCTTTGATCATGTGACGGCCTAGACAGATCTTATGATACGCTTCATGACTGTTGGTACTGTGGTTTTAGTAGTCGCTATGCCTTCGTGACTTCACCCCGCATGGGCTTTATTATGACACAGTGGACTCGTGTTCATGTGTGTTCCTTGGTGCTTTTATATCATAGATCGCCACTGCGGAAGGTATTCCACGGCACGATTGATGCTGTGGCCCGAGACCCATTGTTATACTTGAGTGATGACTGAGGGCGAGTCCCTAACTTGACACGATCGCTGGTTGTAAATCGTAGTTTGGTTATCATACATGTCTCCCGCTTATATGATCGCTTATGATTTCATTTACAGATGTATTTTCGCCACATACTGCACTGTCAGATCGACCTCTTCGGGGCCGCACTCACGCCGCAGTCGAGGTACACCGCCGTTGATCCTAGCTCGTGGTCACGCCATTTCGCTTGGGAAGCTCCGCTTTCTCGAGGCTTATCAGCAGGGTATAGTCCCCCGCCGTAAGTGTTTACATTCGTGGGTTTGGCGGGGCCTCGCCATCCGCCATTGTTGTCGTATCATTCTGTGAGGTCCGTAGTAATCGCAAGGGTCGGTTTGTAAAAAGGATTAAACTGCTCATGTTGAAAGTTGCTATTTATATATATACCGAAGCGTAACCGCTTTTGGTTAGCCCGCTTTCTTATTTCACCGCCTTATTACACCGTTTCATGTATTGTCTTTATGTTCCGCCGACACTGATGATGTCTACTGGGTGCCCGGTAAGGCACTGCCACGCCGAACGGGTCGTGACATTAATCTCTGAAAGTGTCTGCACTGCGGTCTAGTAGTAGTCTTGATTATCGCGTGTTGTGCACCACATCTATAATCGGAGGCTATAGGACATTTAGGATTCGTTTCATTCTTCTCATTCCGAGATCGTGCCTTAGAGTCGTGTTGTAAGTCGGACCCTCCGACGATCTCGCTTTTACCGCTTATGCCTCCGCCGTTAGGCAACCGCAGCCCAGAGGGCAAGGCAGCCGAGGGTGCCGCTAGTGAGATACAGAGGAGTACGAGGCGCAGCCCGCATAAGACTGAGGTCAGGCTCGTGACGCGGGTTTCGGACGCCGCCAAAATTTCAAAGCAGAGGTTAGAGTCGCAGAATGGCCGCCGAGACCGCAGCACTGAGCCTCCACCCCACAAAGGGCAGGAGATGGGTTACGCGAGATGGTCGCACTGGCCGGCCGTGGTCATGGCCGATATGAGGATAGGCCGACGCAGCCTGGGGCCCAGAGCACCGTTCACCCCCGAGCAGATAGTTTGAGGCTGCAGGACTTCCTGAGTTGTAGCCCGCCAGAGTTTTACGGGTCGAGGCCTGAGGATGATCCGCAGGAGTTCATCCGGCAGTTACAGCGGATCATGAGAGTGATCAAGGCTTCGAGAACGAAGTCCGGACCTTCGTTCGCATCGGCCGCGATACCGCAAATGATCGTTTGATTCGCGAGCTTTCCGGGAGAGCATGCACCTCAGCCGTATGGGATGAGTTTTCGGGCTTTTCTCACGCACTTCTTGCCTCCGCATGCAGCGAGGGCACGGGCCGACAAATTTTTGTTAATGAGATGCAGAGGCGCGACCGCCGTGAGTACAATGTCGAAGTTCGACTTCGCTCGATACGCCCTCGCACTAGTTGCGATACGGAAGATAGGTGCATCGCCACGCCACCGCTCGATGATTACCCAGCGTAGAGTTGTTCGGTGTTTCTTCAGCCGCACGACATTGCCCGCATTCGTGCTCATGACCGGTGCGGCGAGCGCAGAGCGACAGCGGACCGCCACAGGTTACGCCAAGACGGCCGGATATTTTGGCGACTTTCGAGGCGGACCGCCAGAAGCAGACCAGTTATGTACTCCGCCATTGCAGAGTGGTCCTCCGCAGCCTTTCGGACCTTGGGATATTCAGGAGCAGTGCCGTGGCTCCTGTGTTTCGTATGTTCGTGAGGTGGTGTTGCTGACGCAGCCACCCTACCTCGCTGGTCGATGCGGTAGACCGTGATTTCGGGAGTGTCAGAGTACCAAGGGAGCTTGTTACTCATGGCCAACAGGCTATATGACGAGAGACCGTCTGACTGTGGGTAGCTGGTAGGACAAAGACAGACTACTAGAGCCATGCCACTGAGAGGTCGCGGTGGAAGCTTCCGCTTAGCTCCTGAACCGCCTAGTTTCGTATATCCTTAACCTCTAGAGTTTTGGTATGCTTGTTATGATGGTCTCATTATTATGTGCTATGTACGAATAGCGCTGTGTTAATTATGAGTTAGAAAACATGCTTAGTCGAGGATACGATGGTACGGTAAGTCAATAACCTTAGACTATGTCACGATCGAGACCTTGTGGTAAGGTCGCCTTGAGTTAAAGATTTATTTTGACCCCATCGCAGTAGTAGTATACGGATTTATTTGTGTGACAAGTCCGCGGGTAGTGTGAGACGGAAGTGGTAGCTTTCATGATGTGAATTAGTAAGATTGTTCCTGATCGGGAACAAGAGTTTGGCGCGGTTGGGGTCGGGTTGAGGACCATTTGCGGGTCAACCAGAACCCGGTTTGGGGTGGGGTCAGTTCTGGGTGGTCCCGCCAGTGATAGGGTCACGAGGATGCTAGGCCCAAGTTTGTATGATCATCGTATGAGTTCGTGGACGCGTCGACTGCAGCCGTTCGAAGGCCGGAATGGCCTTAAGGAAGTTCGAGGTTAGTAAGATGACCAAGTTTGGAGGTAGTGGCTCCGCAGATTTTCGAACGGAAGTAATGACCAAGTATGGCACGACCGAGAGTTCAAGCCGCTCGAGAAGGGCACGACGAGTAAGGAAAGAAGAGGACGATGTTATTTCGCGCTGCCGTTCGCATCGCAACTCGTTAGAGGAACTTTATCGTTATTCGATTGAGAAGGAAACATTCGGACGAATGTTTCGCGAGGGGAGAATGTTATACCCTGTAGTTGCAGTGGTATGTATGTGAGAGGACGCATTTGAGAGTACTACAGTAAATTTTGAAAAGAAAGAAAGACGCGAGTTTTCGACTAAAAGTTTGCTATTTGTGAAGAAAAAGGTTCGTTAACGGAATTGATTCAGATTGGTATTTGGACTTCATAGATTATATTAGAATTTTGAGATTTTATTTTCTGAATGGTCACGCTGGGCCCACGGAGAAATTTACTGGCTTTGTGGGGCCCGCTTTGTTTTTGAGATTCCGGTATTTTGATATTTTCTAAGACGAATATTCGGCGACCGGGGCGACACGTGTCACCCCACGTGGCACCCTTGGCCGAATTTACCTTTGTGCACAACACCCGACAGTCGTCGACGTAAACGCTTTCCACAGTTTTCAGAGAGAAAATTCCGCCATGTCATTTATAATTTTGCGGATTTTTCCGGTGACTAAACATTCGATCAACGGAGGGTGACATGTCACCCTCACATCGAAGCAAATGGTTTGGCTTCGACGATTTGGGCGCCCGCGGCCTCGCTGGCCTCGCCGATCGCTCTCTTTGTGCCTTGCTTGCGGCTTGTTTCAGGAGTGTTTTGGAGTAGGTTAGGTGCACTTGGCTTGATTCGCCTTACACTTGCCTTGCACTTGGCTAGATCTCGCCATTGGTCGCCTTTGGTTTTGCTATAAATACCCCCTTCGTGAAGACTTCATTCATCCACAAATGTTTCCAAGTCTTGAAATCCTCCTCCTCTCGTGGCTCTCGCCCCAAGCCTCCTCCTCCTCCTAGTGGCCTTTGGCCGAGAGGTCTCCCTCCTCAGGTAGCCCACGGCACCCCTAGCCTAGTTGTTTTCGTGATAATACCCCTTGTCAGGTATAGAAATACTCCCTAGTATTGTTATAATGCCCAAAATACCTTAGCCTCAGACCTTGTAGTATTCCAAAGATACCTCTTTACGTAGAGTCCTAAATACTACCTTTGTCCTTTTTAGTCTCAAACCGAAACCCCAAGGAAATCTTCATACTGGTCAAGATTTATGAGGTTGGTTAGAACTTCTAAGGGTTGTTCGAGTGGCTCGAGCGCACTGAGCGGAGCTAAACCTTGCTCGTGATCGACATTATAACTTGATAATTTTGGGCTTATCGAGGTAATTATCTCGTTCTCTATTGTAATTGGAAATTACATGCTTGTTAGAATATATAGTTGAAGATACTATATACGGAACTATACTTAGTATTCGCAATGTCTTTTGACTTAAGCTCAAGAATAAAGCATCAATCGAATCAGATTTACATAGATCAGACAAGAGACTTGTAGAATTGTACACGCCCGTTAGACGTAAACCCCCGTTGGCTGCAGCCACTGATAGAGAGAGTTTTACGCCATGTGGGAGGCCAATTTTCTATAGAAAGATAGAAACTTGTGTTTTGGGGTTAATAGACGCCATGACCTTTTATAGTGAAAGTACTAAGAGTAGCGATTCTACCGGCGAGCCGAAAGTGGCCAGTGCGTTGTAAGATTGGAGCATTTTGCTTATCGTCGATAAATCGCCGCGAGGTATGTGAACCTCTTCCTATCTTTTCTAGCATGATTGTCAGAACTATGTAGTACGGTAGACGATACGTGCTAAGTGATTTGGTTGGTTTAAAACATGTGGTGTTATAATAGCTTTACGGGAAGTTAGTTATAACGACCTTATGTAAGTGAAAATGGTTTATCACGTTAAGTTAAGAGACTTGATCTTATAAGATAAGAGACTTAACTTATTTGTTTTAATGTGGACGTTTGTGTGAAACCTCATTCGTGAGTAATGAGTACTTGGTTTTTAAAGCGGATAATGTTTTACCGATTTCGGAATCGTAACGTATCGGCTGCACCACCGCAGCTGCTAATAAAGGAAAATGTATCAATAATGATGTTGTATTAAAACCAAAGAGAAACCTCCATCCGCATAGAAACTAAGACGAGACAAAATGATATTACATTTTCTAGATCATGGTCGTGAATAAGAATGTTGTAAACAAGAATAACCTACTCACGCGAGACATATATTACTCAATTGTTCTAAAAAGGAATCAAGTGATTAAGTTCGGGAACTATGAAACCATTTGAAAACGGCTTGAGTAATCAAACTAGGCAACCGAACTTAGGAAAAGAACGTCATACTTGATTTTGAAAAGGAACGTGGGTTGGTCATTCTAATACTACTGCATCGTGACTTTTATAAGAAATGGATCTCTTTAAAAGAACTTAACGATGTAGTACTGGGTTAAAAACCCGACTTTGGTATAAATGGAAGTACTTTGAGTTGTGAAACTCGCCTATGCTTGTTGTCGTGAAACTTGCCTATGCTTGTGATGATAGCCTTGGCTGCATGTCATGGTATTTCTCAGTTACCGCTCTCGACAGGGCCGCTGACTTGTCGAGAACTTACCGACGTACGGCGTTGACGGAGAATTCCACGCATGTTTACATTTTGATTATCGCTCGTTGCTGATATCACATGGACATGTCTACACCGACGCAGATTCCGGGCACGCGCCACGCGGTTGTTTACCCGATATATGGTTATTATCGCAACATGGACGCGTCTACACCGACGCAAAGATTCCGGGACACGTGGCTACGCGCGGTCGACCACCCAAAGATATCGTTATTGAGGTTATACGGGCATGTCTACACCGGCGCAGATTCGGTACGCGCCACGCGGCCTTGTTATTATTGTCGCATCACGGACATGTCTACACCGATGCAAGATTCCGGCACGCGCCACGACGCGAACATACGACGGATGTCGCGCGAGACCCATAGTTATATTTGAGCGGTGACTTTGAGGCGCGAGTCCCCGACTCGACACGATCGCTTATGTCGCGGAATCGTAGTTTGGTTATCATACATGTCTCGCTTTTATAGACTAGTATGATTTCATTTACGATTTTTACAGCTTCACATACTTGTACTGCTGATCGACTCCTTCGGGCCGCTCACGCCGCAGTAGAGGTACATCGGCCGTGGATCCCCGCCTAGGATCTCATTTCAAATGGCTGAAAGCTCCGCTCTTCTGAGGCTTATCTTTGCATGCTTCGAGTTGTAGGTTCTTGTACATCTGTGGTACGGGCCCCGCCCCGCCATAGTTGTTGTAAATCTTAAAGTCCGTAGTAATCGCTGTAAGTGTGGTTTGTAAAAGGATAACTGCTCGGTTTTTATGTATATACCGAAGGCAACCGCTTTTGGCTGGCCTGCTTATTTATTATATCTCTTGTTTCATGACTCGTGTTTTATTTTCCGCCGGTTTTCTCGATGTTGTATCACTAGGTGCCCGGTAAGGCACCGCAACCGCCCAGTTCGGCGCATGTAGCTTGTCTCGTGATTCATTTACGCTGCACTCAGCCGACTCTGATAGAGTCGAGATGATTGATTTCGACGTGATTATGGGACGGATCGCTAGCTTGCTACGCCAATGTAGACCGCAGAGAGAGAGTACGGTTCCAGCTTCGGCGAGCCGCTGTTGAGCGGGAGGAGCACCAGACGCCGGTGGTAGGTTTATTTCCTACCAAGGCTAGAAGACGTGCAGGCGGTATATCTACCATCTCGCTCGTGTTTGATATCGAGGTCGCAGCGCAGATTTTCACCGGCCCCAGAGTCGAGTTCCCGCACGGTTTCCGCACGCACTCCGTATCCTCCCGACGAGATTGAGTTTTGTATAGACATATTGCGCACACTCGCTATTTCCATTCCGCCATACGTAACGGCACCGCCGAAGTCAGAGAGTCAAGGACCACCAGGGATTTGGCCGAGAAGCGGTTTTATCGCATCAGTGTTTCTCCCCGGGGCGCCGTATTGTTCGTGAAGAAGGACTCGACGCCGCGCACGTGTGTTGACTACAGCAAACAAGGTGACCATTAAGAATGATACCCTTCCTGTGATTGATGATTTGTTCGACCAATATATGCGCGAGGTGTTTCTCCAAGATTGATCTACTGGCCGCTATCATCAAAGTGAGTCGAGAGGCGGATGTCCCTAGATCGCATTCTAACCCTGCACGCATTACGAGTTCGTGGTCATGTCTTTGTTGACCAATGCTCCTACAGATTCATGGATTTGACGAACCGAAAGTGTTCAAACCATTTTTGGACACGCTTGTGATAGTGTTCATCGATGATATTCGTTTATTCTCGCCGTAGAGGAGCACGCGAGCACTGGCGACTGTGGCCGACAGCTTCTCCAGACTCAGCTTGTACGCCAAGTTTTCCAAACGTGAGTTTTGCTGACTTCGGGCGCTGGGCATATTGTCGGGCGACGGCATTCGAGGATACGCCAAGATCGAGGCCGTGACTTGGCCTAGACCTACTACCCGGCTGCAGAGGTTCGCAGCTCGGGCCTCGCAGATATTATCGCGTTCGTGGAGAAGTTTGCTTCTATCTTCGCACCATTGACTAGGTCGACTCGTGGCGCCAAGTTTCGCGGACCGATGCCAGGAGCGTGGTTTCCAGCTCGAAGAGAGATCGACGACCGCCCCGCTTCTTACTTCCGCAGGTCCGTACGGTTATGTCGTATTGTGACGCGCCGCATCGGGTTGGGATGTGTGTTGACGCAAAGATGGCAGAAGTTATAGCATATGCATCCCGACACCAAGAAACACGGTAGGAACTACCCCACCCATGATTCGAGTCGCAACCGTGATTCACGCCAAGATCCTGAGGCACTATTTGTACGGGTTCACGTGATATTTTTACGCACCACAAGAGCCTCCAGATATCTTCACCGCAGGAGCCGAACTTACGGCGTAGACGGTGGTTAGAGTTGCTTAAGGATTACGATGTCGACATCCCGCACTACCCGCAAGGCCAACGCCAGGCGTACGCCTAGTCGTAGTCACGGGAGCCTATAAGACGCGCAGCCAGAGAAAAGCGGACATGGTTCGTAATTTGCACCGCTAGCGAGCCTCGTGTCCGCTTGATTGATTCTCGATAGCAATGTTAGAGTTCGTGAGATTGCCAGTCTTCCATCGCCGGCGAGGCGTAAGAGGCAACAGCTCGAGGATCCAGCTTTGATTCGATATCGCGATACGCCCTTCGCGAGGCAAGGGTCCTTCGAGGTAGCACCGGCGGGTGCTAAGGTTTGAGGGCGTTGTGTGTTCCGGATGTTTCGTGACTTCGCAGAGTGTTCGGGAAGCACACAACAAGGCTACTTCATCCATCCGTGGTCGATCAAGATGTACCACGACCTTAGATCCGTATCAGCGGACGGGCTTGAGGACGCTGCAGAGTTCGTAGCCCGCCGTCCGTTGTCGCAGCGAAGGTAGAGCACCACGCACCGGGTGGTTTGTTACAGCGACAGAGATCCCGACTGGAAGTGGAGGTAATCAACGCGGACTTCATCACAGATTACCTCGCACTCGTAGGAGACATGATTCTATATGGGTTATCGCCGACAGTCGACGAAATCAGCCCACTTTCTTCCCGTCAGACGACTTTTTCTACCGAGGATTATGCGCACTTTACATCCGAGAGATCGCCGATCGCATGAGTCCCTACTTCGATCATATCGCATGCAGGAGCCCAATTTACGCCAACTTGGAGGTCCTTCCGCAGGGCTTAGGACGCAGTGAGCCCGAGTAATCGCATTTCATCCACATACGCATCGACAGCAGAGCGCACTATCCGCACTCTCGAGGATATGTCACAGCCCGTGTTATTGACTTCGCGGTAGTCGAGGATCATTTGCCTCTAGTTGAGTTCGCAGATAATAATAGCTACCACCCAAGATTCGATGGCGCCTACGAGGCCTTGTATGGAGGAAGTGCAGACGCCTATAGGTTGGTTCGAGGTGGCGAGGTGCCAAGTGGGACCGTAATTGGTGCAGCAGCAAATGATAAGGCGAAGCTTATCCGAGAGCGCTATCGATACCGTAGTCGCATGGTCGATGCAGATCATCGCCGCCGATATCCGAGTTCGCAATGACGATTGGGTTTTCTGGCGCCACCCACGGCGGTGCGATGAGATTCGGAAGAGGAAACTCACCAAGGTACATCGGGCCGCTTCGCATTGTCCGCAGGTAGCGCGTTGCCTACGAGTGGATCCGCCGTCCGATCCGAGGCAGCATCCGGTGTTTCACGCTTACGCCGGAGAGATGATCGGATCCATCTAGTGGTACATCCGATTGACGATGTCCAGTGATCGGCGGTTATCGTATGAGGAGATTCCCATAGCGATAATCGATCGCCGTTAGGCGCCCGCGACGGCGGACGGGCTTCCACAAAGTCTTCGTGGCGAACGAGCTCGTGGAGATGACGCGGGAAGCCGGCGAGACACGAGGCGTAAGTATCTCTCACCTATTCCCACACCTCCGTGTAATTCACTTTCCTACTTGTAAATCTTCATTACCGCTATGCCTAAGTGTTGTTTTATGGCCGCGCGTGGCTTTTGCAAACCGCTTAAGTTTTAAAGAACCTTATCGTTATCTCTGCTTGGGAAGGAACATTCGGACGAATGTTTCGGGCGAGGAGAATGTTATACCCTCAGATTTCAGTAGTATGTACGTAAGGAATACGCAAAAAGTTTGGTCTTAAAGTTAGGCCTCGACGATTTTTGGGCACAACTCACAAAGAGAATAGTTTTCCGACTAAACGCTTCCACAGTAGGGTAAATTCCGCTATGCCATTTCTAATTTTTATGGATTTTTCCGAGAGACGAAACATTTTGGACCAACGGGAGGGCGACACTTGTCACCCTCCAATCACGGACGTGAAGCGCTCATATGGCCGATCGAGTTGCCAACTTGGTCAAGTTGTTGGTAAGATATTTTGTGTGCAAGTCAGGTACACTTGCCCCAATCTCGACCCTACACTTGCCTTGCACTTGTCTTCATCTCGCCATCGTCGCCATCCTCGACCTATAAATACCCTCTCGAGACGAAGAGTTCTTCATCCACAAAAGCTTTCCAAGTCTAAAAATCCTTCCTCTCCCTTTGTAAGCAATTCGCCCAACACCCCCTCCCTCGAGAAGCTTCGCCGAGGCTACCCCACCCCTAGCCTAGCCGAAACCTACCCCCTCCCTTGGTAGAAAAGTTGCCTCTAGTATTGTTATAATGCCCAAAATACCCTAGCCCAAATCCCTTTGTACTTAGTAGAAGTTGTAAGAACTTCTAAGGTTTCTCGAGCTAATCTGAGCGCATAACTTGTGAGAGCTAAACCTCGCTCAGCGCGACTTTTATCTAGGATATTATCGGGCTTACCGAGGTAAATAAACTTACCCTTTTTTATAATTAGAGAATATATATCAAGAAGTATAAGAATAAGTATAAATACTTAGAAGAATATTTCGTATAGAATTGAATCAAGTATCACAGTAGGCGGTTTAAAAGAAGAATAATTGAATCAGACAGATAGACTGCTTTCACAAGAGACTCATATAGCTCACCGTAGGTCAGGCTGCCCGACTTCCCGTAGAATTGTGAACCCCTGCTTAGAATGACCTTCGAGTAGTCTAGACTTTGATAGATGTCTGCAGACTATTATAGTCGATTCTCTCATGACATATTCATCTTCTGCAAAGTGTTTTCACTGGTATGTATGTGATTCTTCCTAAAGCATGATATTTTACAATATATATATAGTACAGACGACATATGTTAATCGAATAATACTTACGGTAATGCCTCACGCTTAAGCTCGACAACACTTACGAATGCCTCACTGCTTAAGCTCTAATAATAAAGATCCAAAGCATTTCATGTTAATATCAATCATTTTTAATGTAAGAGAACTAATTGGTTTTTAAATGTAAGTTAAGAGTTATACTAGCTTTATGGGAAGTTAAGTATAACCACTTAAGTTTGATAAAAGAAACATTTGCCTACGTGTTTATAAATGCATTTATATCAATCGTGAAAAGGAATAATAAGATGGTTTGATAAGCAGACAGATATGATACTACGTGGTGTTAGCGTCTTGTAACGCTCGCGTAAAAGAGTATTCTTTGTGCTTATGTTGTTAACGATAAGTCGTTAGGTTAGTGTAACATCACTCACCTCTTGACATAGTACCGGGGTCGCCTCCACGCGGTAGACTCAGCGTCCGGGACCATGATTCGAGAATACCTCACGCTGGTCCGGGACCTACGCGAGCTACGGAGTTCCGGTGTTAGTGCGCGGGTTATACCTCACGCGTCCATGCGCTACGCGACAACGAGTCCAGACGCCGCCGAGGAGTAGCACCGACGCGGGTTACGCCTCACGCGCCCACGCGAATGGCCCATGCGACCGAGTCCAGGATTAGGCTTGCGTATCGACGATGTGGGCGAGTGGCCTGCTTTCGATCATTCGCACTTAGACAAGACCTATTACGCTTACCTATTGTTGCTTTTGTTTGTGATGCGGCACTATGCGGCTTCTCGTTGTTTCACACATATTTGTAAACCGGTTTTAAAATGATATGTTTTTCATTTAAGTACTTTACGCTGCATACTTAGTACTTGTAATCGACTCCTTCGGGGCCGCTCATGCCGCAGTAAGGCAAGCAGTGCTAGATCCACATCCTTGATCTCTTTGCAGACGTGTCGAGCTCCATCTTCTCCTGAGGCTCTACTTTTCGTATGATCTCCTCAGATTGTAGGTAGTTTTGCATACAGGTATGGCGGGCCCCGTCCCGCCATAGTTGTTTACTTCCTTAGAGGTTCAGAGTACTATTGTACTGGGATGTAATCGCACAACTTGAGTTATATATATTATGCCGAAAGGCAAGCTTTTCATCGATAAACTGCTTGCTTACTATGTTTCGCCTTGTTTTATATTTCCGCCGTTACTCGATATATGACTACTTGGGTGCCCCAGAAGGCACCACCACGCCCCGAACGGGTCGTGACAATCATCCTCGTGCCTCACCCATAAAACTCGCGGTTACATCTCGTAAAATCCCGTAGTCTCAAACTATCTCGCCGGTGAACTACGCGTGCTATCGACCTGAATCGCCGTGATCCATCCTATCCTCATATCTGCCACGACCGCCAAGAATCGCCATCTCCTTGTACTCATCTCATCCGCCTCCAGCCGGGACCGAGGCTCAGTATCAGAGTCTCAGCCACCGCCGCGCTTAAACTCTGGCCGGGCGGCGCCGAAACTCGCCGTCAAGCACTGCTCGTGTCGACCGCTCGCGCTCGCATTCTCTCAGATCTCACTAACAAGACTGATCGCTTTGCCTATCCGGGCTGTGGTTGCCTTACGCGAGGCATAATCGTAAAGGAAAGGAATACGCTGAGGGTCCAACTTATCACACAACTCTAAGGCACGATCTCGTAACGAGAAGAATGGAAACCAATCCTAAATGTCCTATAGCCTCCGACATAGACGTGGTGCACAACACACCGATAATCAAGACTCTACTAGACACGGTCCGTAGACACTTTCCGAGAATTAATCGCTCGATACCACTTTTGTCACGACCAACCTGCCCGTGGATCGTGCCTTACCCGCACCCTAGTGATACAACATCGAGAAAACCAAATAAATAAAAACTTTAAACATATAAATAGATATGGATCAAGATGAAAGAAAACAAAGCAACTAAAACGGTTGCCTTTTCAAAGATATATATATACATAGACATTTGAACAAGCATAATCCTTACAACCCCGCCTACAACAAAGGCATGCACTTAAGATTTTTACAACAACTATGACGGACAGGCCCGCCATACCCTCGAATGTACAAGAACCTGCTGCACTGTGGTAACATACCAAAAGATAAGCCTCCAAGGAACTGAGCTTCCAATACGCTGAAATGTGATCCTAAACGCGGATCGACAATGATGTACTTCTACCGCAGACGAACGCACTCGGCGAGGTCAAGATAACAGTACCAAGTATGTGAAATCAGAACACCAGAAATGAAATCATAATAGTCTATATAAAGCAGAGACATGTATGATAACCAAACTACGCTCACAACATAAAAGCAAATGTCAAGTCGTGACTCACGCCTCAAAGTCATCCTCATGCCCGTGGAACTCCTTCCTCACCGCCAGCCTAGGTACAAATCATGTGATACGATAATACGCCTCGCCCATCTCACGGACCCAGATAGAAACGCCAGGAATACATTCCCGCTCATCTCACGAACTCCTGAGTCGGATGGAATACATTCCTGGCCCATCCCGGACGCGTAGTCGAGTGAATACATTCCTGCTCATCCCACGAACACGGTAGTCGAGTGAATACATTCCTGCTCATCCTACGAACACTGTAATGAGTGAAATACATTCCTGCTCATCCCACGAACACTGTAGTCGAGTGAAATACATTCCTGCTCATCCCATGAACACTGTGAGTCGAGTGAAATACATTCCTTGCACAACAAGTCTATCACACGCAAACATAGGCAAGTTACACACAACTTAAAGTACTTTCATTTTACGACAAAGTCCGGTTTTAACTCCTAAAGTACTACGACGTTAAATTCCTTTAAGAGATCCAGTCCTTTTATAAAAGTCACCCGATACCCGTAGTATAAAAATAGAGTGACTTACATCTTTTAAGTAAACCAAAACAACTTCCCTTTTTAAAGTCAAGTTACCACATTAAAACCAATTGTAAAATCCTTCTTTTGTTTTCATAAAGTCATTATAACCAACTTCCCATAAAGTCGTTATAACACTTTATGTTTTAAACCAATTTAAGACAAAACAATGCCTTTCTTTTCCCTACAGCCCAGCTTTGCCTAATTTCAATTACTCAAGTCTCTTTATTTTAGAAAGGTTTCATAGTTCAATGTCTTAATCTCTTTTAAAACAATCAATAACATATGCCATAAAGTGTGAGCAGCTTATTCTTATTTATAACCATTTATTAAAGCAAACATGATCTAGAAAATGTAATATCATTTTGTCTCATCTTAGCTTCTATGCAGATGAGGTTTCTACCGTTTTAATAATACTTCATTTTTCAATACATTTTCCTTTATTAGCTACGCAGTTGGTTTGTTCGATACTCATTCCGATTTCCAAATCAAGAAACATTATTCCTTTTAAAACTGTACTCATTACTCACGAACGAGGTTTCACACAAAATTCATATTAATACATTCAAGTCAAGTCTCTTATCTTTTAAGATCAAGTCTCTAACTTCTAAAAATCAAGAAACCATTTTCTTTACTCTTAAGACGTTATACCTAACTCCCATAAAGCTAGTATAACTCTTTTTAAAACGCATAAAGCCAAGTGTTAATCTTCTTTCAAAATGGTTTCTTAACTCTATTGACATACTTCAAGATTTTTATTATTCAGCTTAAGTCAAAAGACATTGCTGTGAAGACTACGCTGCTAACACACGCACGCCTACCGCATATATATATATATATATTCTTAAAATATTTCAAGATTCTTATTATTCAGCTTAAGTCAAAAGACATTGCCACACGCATTTACTCACCGCATACTATATATATATTCTTTTAAAATACCTCATGCTCAAGAGTATAGAAGAATCACATACCTCGCGACGATTATCGACTATGAGCAAAACGCCCACGACTATAACCCGCTTAGCCTTGTCCACCTTCTAAGTAGCACATGCTACTTGCGTAACATTCAACCAATAAAGGTTATCACCATCAGAATACAAATTCTATGTAAATACGCTTTAATCTTCTACTCTAATATTCTTCCTCATGTGATTTCACCAAGTCTTTTCTCAGAATATCCTTCTATTACAGCTCAATTCTCTTCTATGAATCTTATATTCATTTCTATACTACTACAGATGTAATTTCCAATTACAATAGAAGGACAAAGAGTATTTACCTCGACGAGCCCAAAATTATCCAAGTTAACGCCGCCACGAGCAACGCTTAGCTCCTACTCCGATCGCCCAATCCGCCCAAACAACCCTTAGAAGTTCTACGCAACTTACTAAACACTTCAACCGACTATGAAGGTTTTCCTTAGGGTTTCGCTTTTGTGGATCGAGGAAAGTATAATAGCATTTCCTGACTCTACGATAGAGGTAACTTTGGAAAGTACTACAAGGTAAAAGTGCTAAAGTATTTGGGCATTATAACAATACTTGAGAGTATTTCAATACCACAAAGGGGTATTATAATAAAACAACTAGGCTAGGGGTGTATTCTTGCCGAGGGCTCTCAAAGTGGAGGGGGCGACTAAAACTTTCACAAAGAGGTGAGGATTTTAACACTTAGCAATGATTTTTGGACGAAGAATTTCATCAACAAAGGGGGTATTTATAGGTCAAGAAATGGCCAACCAATGGCCAAGATTCATCCAAGTGTTAGCAAGTGTAGGCTAGGATTAAGCCACGTGCACCTTATCCATCTACCACACCAACTTGCACAAAATATCCTACCTAACCCATTGCCCAATTCACCCAACTTACCGCCTAATCTCACGCCCAATGAGGGTGACACTTGTCACCCTCCCGTTGGTCCAAAATGTTTCGTCTCTCGGAAAAATCCGCAAAAATTAGAAATGACATAGCCGGAATTTTCCCTTCGCAAGTCTTGTAAAACGTTTCGTCGAAAAACGATTCCTTTCGGCACTTGTGCCCAAATTTTCGAACCTTGCCAACTTTAAGGCTTAAATTTTATACGTACGCCCTCACGTACATACTCTGGAAATACGGGGTATAACACTCGTAGTCCCCATGGCCACATAGACCGCATGAGGTATTCCCCCGCACACTAACTTGGAACTCTCGTAGCTCCGCATAGGTCCCCTGGACCCGCATTTAGGCATCCTCGATCGGGGCAGCTTAACCCCCGGTATAACATGTCAAGAGGTGAGTGGTATAATACTAACATAATGGCTTATCGTTAAACAACATAAGCACAATAAGAATAACCTCTTATACAAACGTTACAAGACACTAACACACATAGCATCATAATATGTCTACTCATCCAAACATCTTACTATACTTTCCAGAAATCAATACAAGTCTTTTATAAACACATAAGTAAACCGTTCCTTTTATCTTTCTTAAATCGTTATACCTAACTTCCCATAAAGCTAGTATAACTCTTAAGCTTTTTGTTTAAAAACAAGTATTATTCTTCTTTCAAAAATGATTCATAATTCTTTTGAAATACTTCAAGATTCTTATTATTTAGACTCAAGTCAACAGACGTCAAGTAAAACCATGTTCGCTAACACACGACGCTCACCGCATTATATATGTATTTTAAAATATCATGCTCAAGAGGATAGGAAGAATCACATACCTCCTCGCGAAATCCACCGCCAAGTCGAATATGTCGCGCAGAGTATCAACCTATAATAGGCAAATACGCCTATCAACGCCTAGACTCACTAGAAAGTTCTAAGCGTATGTTCTTAATTCTACTAAAAATTGGGCAAGATTTCCCTACCCACATACTACACAAGTTCATCAGAATACATTCCATGTAAGTACAGCTCAATCTTCTTTAATATTCTTCCTCACGTGATTTCAACAATTCTCTCTCAGAATATCCATCTATGTAATTACAGTTCAATTCTCTTCTTTAATATCCTTCTATGTATCTTATACTTATTTTTATACTACTACAGTATGTAATCTCCAATTACAATAGAAGGATAAGATTATTTACCTCGATAAGCCCAAAATTATCCAAGATATAAGTTGATCCTGAGCAAGGTTTAGCTCCTAATCTGTACGCTCCAATCCGTTCCAAGAAACCCCTAGAAGTTTCTACAAAACTTCTACTTACTACTTCAACCAACAATGAAGTTTCTCCTAGGGTTTCGTTTAGTGACTAAATGAAGTATAGTAGTATTTTTCGGGCTCTAAGTATAGAGGTAACTTTGGAAATACTACAAGGGATTGGCTAAGGTATTTGGGAATAGTAACAATACTTTTGGAGAGATTTTTCTACCAAGTGGGAGGGTGTTTCGGCAAGACAAAAGGAAAGGGGGGAAAGGGCTTGGAAGAAAAGCGAACAAGTGAGAAGGGATTTTTAAAGACTTGGAAATTATTTGTGGATTAAGAATACTTCCAAATTAGGGGGGGTATTTATAGGACTTTCAAGGGCCAAGATTAAGGCAAGTGGAGGGCAAGTGGAGGGTGTAGATTTGCACAAGTGTACCTTATCCATCTACTCCACAAATATCACAAAATATCCTACCTAACCTTGACCAATGTTTAAGGCCTTTTCCTTGAAAAAAACGTGCCAAGGTTTGCCATCTATTGCCGTCCACTTGAGGGTGACAAGTGTCGCCCTCTCGTTGGTCCAAAATATTTCATCTCTCGGAAAAATCCGCAAATAAATTTCGCAACCGTAATTTTCCCTTCGCAAGGTTCAGAAAACTTTTCATGAAAACAATTCTTTTCGGTTGTGCACAAATTTCGCCCCTTATGCCTAACTAAGGCTTGAACTTTGACGTATGCCCTCACGCATATACTGAAATACTGGTATAACAATGCAGGTACGTGAACCTCTTCCTATCTTTTCTAGCATGATTGTTGTGAACTATGTAGTACGGTAGATGTACATGTGCTAAATGAATTTGGTTATTTAAAACATAAAGTGTTATAACGCTTTATGGGAAGTTTGCTATAACAACTTTATGTAGGTAAAGAAATGGTTTGTGGTTTTTAAAAGATAAGAGACTTGGCTTATAAATGACTTGATGTGAAATATTAAGGACTTGGTTTGTGTTAAACAGTGAAACCGCTTATGAGAAATGGGTACTGGGTTTTAAAAGGAATAATATTATATTGATTTAAATGAGAATAAGTATCGAAAAACCACCGCAAATGCTAATAAATGAAAATGTATTGACTAATTAATTACTATTAAAACCAAGAGAAACCTCCATCCGCATAAGCTAAGATAAGACAAAAATGTATTACATTTCCTAGATCATGGCGCTTTAATAAGAATCATTATAAACAAGCATTAATTTTCGTAAATTTCCAAAGTAAGGAACTTGATTTCTAAAAGAAAAGAGACTCGAGGAATCAAGAGTTTTGGTTTAAAAGAAAGACATGGTTTTGTCTTAAAATGTTTTAAAACGTAAAGTGTTATAACAGCTTTATGGGAAGTTAGTTATAACGACTTTATGAAACAAGAGAATGGTTTTATCATTAGTTTTAAAACGGTAACTCGACTTTAAAATATAAGTGTTTTGGTCTAAAAAGAAGGCACGGTATTGTCTTAATTTGGTTTACTTAAAATGTTAGTCACTCTATTTTGATAATACGGCATCGGTGACCTTTGTAAAAGAAATGGATCTTTTAAAAGAATTTAACGACGAGTACTGGGGTTAAAACCTGACTTTGGCAAAAACGAAGTACTCGAGCTGTGTGTAACTTGCCTATGTTTGCGTGATAGCCTTGTCGCGTTAGTATTGTATTTCTATACCACCGCTCTCACGAGGGCCGTTGATTTGTTATGATCTTACTCGACGCATCGCAGCGACGAGCATTCCACGCACGCTTCGTGATTATTATTCCACGGACTAGCTTCCACGAGGTTTTACCGATTCGCTTGGTATCCGTAGTCGTTTCGACTTGCCCGAGGTCGTGGCCGATTCGCTTGGTATCCGTAGTTAGCCTTCATACTTGCCTGCTCGGGCCTGCGGACGGTCTCGTGATTCCGCCGTATCCGTAGCTAGTCTTCGACTTGCCCCGCCAAATACGCGCGCAGTGGTATCCGTAGTTGGCTTCGTGATTTGCCGGGTCGCCTTCGTGGTATGGTTATGTAGATTTGTTGGTACGACTTTGGTATCCGTAGTTGGCTTTCGCATTTGCCCGGCCAATGAGGACGCGCTTTGGTATCCGTAGTTAGCCTTCAGATTTGCCCCAGACGGCTGTTATGACACGCGCGACTCGTGTTCATGTGTTCCTCGTGTTGCTATATCATAGATCGCCGGCGCTGAGGAAGGTATTCCACGAGCACGAATGACGTGGCGCGGAGACCCATATTTATATTCGAGTGATGACTTTGAGGCGCGAGTCCCCGACTGATCGCTACTTATTGTATTGTAGTTTGGTTATCATATATGTCTCCCGCTTTATATAGACTACTATGATTTCATTTACGTGATTTTCGCCACATACTGCACTGCCAGATCGACTCCTTCTGGGCCGCGCTCATGCCGCAGTAGAGGTACATCGGTTGTCGATCCTCGCCATAGGATCACAGCCAACAGATAAGCTCCGCTTCTCCGAGGCTTATCTTTTCGTATGTTTCTCGAGTTGTAGGTTCTTGTACATTCTGTGGTACGAAGGCCCCGTCCCCGCCATAGTTGTGGTTACATTCTGAGGTCTATAGTACCGCATGTGGTAAAAGCGATGTAACTGCTCAATTTCTCAGATATATGCAAAGAAGGCAACCGCTTTGGTCAGCCTGCTTTATTATCATATCTCTTGTTTCATGTTTAAGTTTTTATTTCCACGATTTTCTCGATGTCAGATCACTAGGGTGCCCGGTATGCACTACCACTGCCCGGATCGGGTCGTGACACTAGTTTACCGCCCAAACTCTACAGTTTGTATTCATACGCGAGTAGACTTGCAGAGTCAGATATATTGTTTGCTAGTTGTACATCAGATTTTCGGACGTTCCTTTTATATATATATAGAGGCAACCTCGACGGCTTGCCTTGTTACTACATATACGCTTTTCATACGTTATCCGCCCATGTTATACGGGATGCGAGGTATAAGAGGGGTGCCTGTGTATGACATAAGTCGCAGCTGTGGGTCTGGGTCGTGACACCACCCTACCCCTATTCCAAATTTTTTATTTTATATGAGGATATTATATGAGATTAAAAGGAATTTTGTGGAAAAAAAATGGTAAATGAGTCCAAAAAAATTCAATGAATGAGCAAAAAGGGCTTCTCCAGAAGCACCAAATTGGTGTTTCTGCTTCTTTTCCTATCCAGAAACACTTTTTAGCTTCTGAAAAAAGTATTTCTACTTCTGGAAAGAGGGTGTTTGGCCAAAGCACTTCCACAAGCTTGGTCAAACACCACCTTAGTCAATAATAGGGCATAGTCAAAATTTCTGCTCCTTTTTGAGAGGCTTTAGCATAAATTCTTGAGCACCTTTTTCCAAGCAACTATATTATTAAATATAGTCAGAAGATAGAACACGGGATAATATGTTGGGTTTTGTTAGAAAACTAAAAGCAATTATTGGGTTGCAGCTTCAAGCTTGAATAATTACTTCTTGATTCGGGTGGGGAGATTCTCAGATGATACGTGACCACATGTATCTCTTTCAAGTTAGAGGATCCATACCATTTAGACATGTTTCAATTGATTACTTCTGAGAAATTGTGGAGGCAAAGAAACTTTGGGAGAGAGAGAGAGTCCCTAAGGCCAGCTTAATAAATTTACCCTTTCTAGTAGATCGTATCCTGTTATCCCTGGCATGCAGTAATCAGTAATGATCAAGTTTATGTGTGTTTCCTGAAATATCAAAACAAAGCTTGTAAAAAGCAGAAGTTCTAAAAGATGCATATCATACATTAAATCAGGCTGACATGTGCATCGAATGGATCACGATGAAAATCACACGACCGAATCGACTCCATCGTGGTACTATTTTTCCAAAAAGAAATATGTAATGTCTCATATATAACCTGCTATTTCCTTTGACCCAGAGACAAACAAATTACTAATCTTTCTCCGAACATTAGTGATCAGAGTATAAATAATTACGAGCAAGTGTTGATCATGAGGAGGTATGAGCCTCAGATTGTATGTTTCTTCATGGTTTTTGGTCAGAGTAACCTGAGAAAAACAAGGGTACATGGATGAAGAGAATATTATATCTAAATTATTGCTTACTCTGTACTCTTGCTGTATTGTCCCTCCACTAAGCCCAACAACTCCATTGCCTTCTGCCCGTTCTCTGCTGTAGTCACTGCGACAAGACCAAAAAGAACAGCTCAAATTCACAATTTCCTCGTAACTTCGGTGATTGGGTAGTAATTTGGTGAAGTAGAACACATTATTTGGAGTGTCAAAAGAAGTTAGTCACAAATTCATTGCTTAAGCAAACAAGTTAATCACATGTTCAATTCTTGCATAAACCATCCAAAAGTCATCCAATTTCAGCAACAGGAAACCTAGTCTTTGATTAATAATATATTAGCATATTACTAATCCAATTATAAGCATATCCAAGCCCAATGCATGTTTGGCCTAACTAAATGAACTCAATTCAATTTAGTATACAAAGTACAAAAGTACTTATAAACACATCAAGCTCTTTCTATTCTTCCAATGTGGGACAAACTCCCATACACAACCTCCTAACAAACACAATTGAAGTGTCGGTTTTTGATAGGGGCCAGTCTACTGGGGCACAAACCGAGCCTGGTACAGGTGGAGAGGTATCAGATATTCAGGGGGCCAGCCTACCGGGGTACAAACCGAGGCTGGTACAGGTCTACATGCAACTCAGAACTCCAACGAAATTGGAATACACGGCAGGCTACTGGGGCGCTACCGGCCGCACTGTGGGAAAGAGCCAGTTATTGTTAATGGGGATGGAGCTTCGAGAGACAAAACTGCGGGGACATAGGACGACTCAAGAATTAGTGCGCAGAATACTTCTACTTTGCAATCCGTTGTTATAGTGGACGACGGGTTCACCAAAGTTGAGAAAAATGGCAAAACAACTCCCAAACTTAAGAATACCATCTTACCTCTCGGCAAGGCTATGATTACTAGGGCCAAAAATCCCAAGCATAAGAAGAAGGGCAACCCCGCGAACACTGTTGATATCCCAAAGGGGCCTGGCCCCCGAGGCTTATCGAGATGATTATCGCCTCCTGGAACATAAGGGGCATGCACGACCCCTCTAAAAGGGATGAGATTTGCGATCTCGTCCAGAAGGAGAACATTGATCTTTTTGTTATCATCGAGTCAAAGCTCAATGCTTTAAAACTCAAGCGTTTATGAACTACGCTTGACTACGTGGCTGGACTTTCACTCATAACTTTGACGATCACCCGGCAGGAAAAAAATTCATCATTTGGAACCCATCTAAGGTTACACTCACCACGGCTGAATCTGGTCCTCAAGCTATTCACTGTAGCGTGACATGCAGAATATCGCATAAATCATTCCATGCCTCGTTCATCTATGATCTTCACTCAATTATTGCAAGACGCCCGTGGCTCTGCGAATTACTGGTAACTCGGGCCACCGCTTCTTTAGCGATTTCAACACCGCCACGAAGAGTGATGAAAGATGCACATGACCCATGTCACTAATTATGACATCAAGGATATTGCTGAATGTTGTAGTGACATCGGACTTATGGACCTCCTATCGTCTAGTTGTCATTACACTTATTTCGTCAATAATAAAATGAGCAAACTTGACAGGGCTTCGTTAATTCCATCCGCTTAATGATGGCCGGGGTCATGCGGTTCACCATACCGAAAATGCTCGCACCACTCTCCTCGCTGCTTCTTTATTTGAGCAACAGGGAACCCACAATCGCCCCTTCGTGTTCTTTCAACACGGATCGCGCATACGATTTTGGCAACATTGTTTCAACTATCGTCCAAAGAACTTCCGGGTTCTCGCCAAGATATTCTCTGTAGGAAACAATCTAGTATGAAATGGCCTCTTAAAAGGCTCAATCACAAGAATTTTTCCCACATATCTTCTCGTGTTAAAAGGGTCAAGGATGAGCTGGTTGTGGCTCAAGCAGATGGTATGGCTCACCCTCATGACAATGGCAAGCAGGATATGATCGTTTCACTTAGGCATATTGCTATTCAACTAGGGGATGCTTAGAGGAGCTTCCTTAGGCAGCTAGCCAAATATGAATACCTCAAGAATAACGATCGATGCACCAAATTTTTTCATTCTATGATTAAACGGATTTCATTGCGGTTATTACTAAGAACAACGACTCCCTAACAACTTTCACGACTGTTGCTAATGAATTCGCCGCTTATTACAAAGGGCCGCTGGTACTGTGGTAATTGTATCCATATCGATGGGGTTGTTGCCGCGGTCACGCTCTCATGAACAAGCGGATGATCTTATTCGCCCCATTACGATGCGTAAATCGAGATGCTCTTTTTGGTATTGGGGATGACAAGGCCCTGGCCCGACGGCCATCGCGCCTTCTATGCTAAGTCTCGACATTATGGGGAAACATTTCTGTGATGCGGTAAATGAGTTCTTCTGTTCGGGACAACTTCTCAAGAAGATTAATCATACTATTATCGCCCTTATCCCCAAATCCCCCCATTGCTCAACAGTGGGTGATTACAGGCCGATTTCATGCTACAATATCGTTTACAAGGTCATTACCAAGATCTTTGCCTCAAGGGTTGAGACTGTTCTGACTCACATTATTGATCATGCTCAATCAGCCTTTATCCGTGGTAGGAGCATGATTGAGAACATTCATCTTGCTCAAGAGCTCTTACATAGTTATAATCGTAAGAAGATTTCGCGATTTACGAAGCGTCGACCTTAGGAAAGATTTTAACTCGCTGATCGGGACTTCAAGGATGTCTTAACTCGCTCAATTTTCGAACGCCACAACCTCATCATGGAATGCATCACTACTACATCTTACTCAGTTTCGGTAAATGGCAGTATCTATGGCCACTTCAAAGGCCAGAAAGGTCTTAGACAGGGAGACCCTCTTTCACCTTCTCTCTTTGTCATTTGCCTTGAGTATTTTTCTAGACTGATTAAGATGTCCACTTTTGACAGGGAATTCAACTATCATCCGAAATGTGGAAGCTTAAAGATCACCCACTTAGCATTTGCCGATGACTTTCTATTTCTCTCTAGAGGTGATTCCCATTCAGTACGCATCATCAAAGATTGCTTAGACACCTTCGGTTACTGCTCGAGCCTAAACTCCAATGCTCTTAAGTCCAATCTGTACACTGTTGGTATTTTGGAAGAAGAATTGATCGAGATCAAGAGGATTACTAATTTTCAGATCGACACTTTCCCATTTCGCTACTTAGGAATTCCATTGGATGCTAGTACCCTTAAAGTCATCCATTATGAGCCCCTCACAAATAAAGTTACTTATATTAACGCTCGACCAACGCTACTCTCTTCTATGCGGAAAATGGAGCTCATCAAATCGGTTATGCAGGCGCCAATGCTTTTGGCTTTCCATCATGCGCATTCCGTCCACCGTTTGTGACAAGATTATTAGACTTTATAGGGTCTTCCTTTGGCGTTCGAATCACCCACCAATTTCTTAGAAAATATGTTGTCTCCCTAAGACTGAGGGAGGTTTAGGCTTCGTGACATCCGCATTGAATCATTCATTATTGGCCAAGTGTCTTTGGAACATTCATGACAAAAAAGACACGCTTTGGATTCGTTGGATTCACAAAAAGCACTTAACTAACTGTGATATCTGGTCGTGGGAGTCTAAGAAGGGCGACTCCGGCCTTATCAAGCATCTTATTTGCATACGTGACCAGATTATGGAGAGGGCTGGGTCGCATGCTCTTGCGGTAGACACCCTCAATGCTTGGCATCGTGACAACAATGGTATCAGCGACACGAAGGTGGCCTATGAATTCATGCATTCTGCCTAAACATTCCTTCATTCTTTGGCTAGGCATCACCAAAAAGATGCGTACCAAAGACATAATTACGTATATCGACACCACTGGTGTGCTGGTCATGCGCGCAGGACGACGCAGTCTATACCTCACTTGTTCTTCACTGCGCTATTCCACTTTCATCCGCAATGGATTAGGAACCGTCAGCATCACTGTAACCACGAGCACCATTGAAAGGCATCAAGATATTAGAAAGGAGGGCGCGACACTGCGCGTGCTAAGGCTAAAAGAACAACGCTGCAACCACCGCCTATCGATTTGACGGAACACAACAATTTGATTTTCAACGGGTCCAGGCTGGATAAGGAGGCCATCGTTTTTAATATCAAAACTGTTGTTTACTCTATTTTGTTTTCTTTATTTTCGCATTTTACTTCTTGTTTTGAACATTTGGCCCTCGGCAATATTTCACACTAGCAAAGATAACGCTAGCACTCTTCCTTATCGCGGTTTGTCCCATCGGGTTTACCATGATAAGTGGTTTACGGCGTCGCTACGCAACCTTATGCGCTTTTCGACATAAGGGATTGACGAAGATCGACCAGATAGCCCTCGACCTCCCGACTTGTTGGATACGTTTGAGTTTTGGTTATGACGTAAAAGAATCATATGAAGGTTCGACTAGTAACACTCCGTCGACGCCAATTCGGGTGATATTACTAGCACAAGCAAGTGGCTTTCACTCCTTTCTTTCCTTATAGCCACGAGCAAAGCCGCCGAGATAAGTGGAAGATAAAAATACCATCGTGAGCTCTTCCGCTTAACGGTGCAGTGATACTACAGAAATGCAACGAGGAATGCTTTCTAAGCTCTTTCAACATCCGATGAAAAGTGCTTCCTTATTCTCGCAGACCTATCAAAGTCATGTAATCCCCGTGTACTTGTTATCAAGCAAAGATCCTTTTTCAAATTCGATGTTTCACTTTCACCGTAGAATAAACTTTTACCCGACTTCATGGATGTGCATTTTAATTCTTAGCATCATTTCGCCTACTGGGTCCTCTTGGCTACTCGGCCATGGTTCAACTTGAGTAATTTGTTTGACGTTAAGGAATATTGTGACTTCCGACTTGTGGGTATGCACGATATTCCTAGCGTCATCCATATCTTTTGTCCGTGGGTTCGCCTTCGGTTGATGCTGGTTACTTAATACACTTTTTACAGTTACACCAAAACAAAAAAAAATTGAAGACTATATACAACACCAACTGCAATTAATATTTTTTCAAAAAAAGAAGCTATCTTGTATAACAATTTGTTTACCTTATTTTTTTATTTAATGATGAGTATAAACGGGATTATTCAGTTTTATTTCTTATGCTACACTATATTTAAGAACATATTATTATTTGAGTAATTAAGATATGGTTTTACTTTGATATTAGAGCGGTAAACGTTGAAGGGAACTGTCCTTTTGATTAGTATTGTTAGAATAAATTTACTACAAAAAGTTAACTAAGTGCACAATGTTATAGGTATGGATCGTCCAAGAGTGGTTGTACATCCCAGTCCAGAAGAGTATGATGTGCTAATACTTCAGCAGAACCATCGATCCCAGGCTGTGTGGGATGGGAAGTGGACTAGACATGATTCGTGTTTAACTACATGTGCGGATTTTGAATTCTGGCATCACGTGAGGAAGCACCCTTGCATCATTAGTTACTTAGAGAGATGTGGATTTAGGGGAGTTTTAGAGGTAGGCGATGTACAATATGATGAAGGAATTATCACTGCACTTATTGAAAGATGGCGTCGAGAGATACGGACATTTCATGTGCGCACTGGTGAATGTACCATCACATTGCAAGATGTCGAGGTCTTATATGGCATTCCCTAAGATGGTGACCCGTTGCTGCATACTAGAAAAATAATCAAATCAAGGTAGCAATAATTGATGTAGGAGCTTACTGGTTGGCTACCCGAAGATAGACTCGTTAAAGGTAATAGCTTGTTGAGAATAAAAGCATTAGCTAAGTATGTGGAATCTCGGATGATATTGAAGACGATACCGATGAGATTGTGGTGCAACAGAGGGTCAGGTTTACCTGCTTTGGCTATTTTGTGGCACGATTTTTCCTGAAAATTCTGGTACATGGCTTAGTTAGACTTTTTGTTTGACATGGAGGACCTTGACGCAATGGGTAGGAAATCTTGGGGAGCACCGACATTATCATACTTGTACAATTTTCTATGTCGTGCTTCGATGTCGAATATCCGTGATGTTTGTGGATTTATTTCTTTGTTACTGGTACATGAATTTAAATATTATGTTGTTCTATTTTGTGTATCTATCTTAATTAATTGGAAAAAAATCTTTATATAATTTAATTTACCTAATACATGTATGTGCTTGGGATGCAGCCATCATTACGTCCTCCAAGAGTAAACGAGCGAGATATGATATTTTCACAAAAGTGGAATCGGCGTGAAAATCGCAAAAGTGAGGCGCGAAATGTGCTAGCAATATGTAGGGATGTGTTAGACAACCTAACCGATGATCATGTATTTCCCTTTTAAAATATTTGAACATTTAATTTGATAAGAAATTTGTAAAAAAATAATATAATAACTTATTTATATTTGTGATAATGGCACTACTATTTATTTACTACTACTAATGATAACTACTACTTGTTTACATTTTAATTGGTTGTATAATGATACAATCTTAATTTTTATTATTGGTGAAGCTTTTGGGATCTTAAAGTATAACGACCCATCCGTCAATTTTAGCTAAAAACCCTTATTTGATTAAATTATCATTCTCAGAGATTCTGTAGGGTTTGTAATGCGCGGGATGGATGACACGATCCTCAAGTTCATTTATGTAAGTTTCAGAAGAAAAATCTAAAATAAGAATCTTAGAGTTGAATAGTTTGACCCAAAGTTGACTTTCGAGTATATGAATTTATTTCCTTGTTCTCGCCGCTCCAAAGAGTTCAAGGGTCATTTACTTACTTAGTCGAGCCTGGTTCACTTCAAAGGACAAACAGATGTGTTTTGTGGTCTTATTTGTGAAATTGTGATATTTGATTATTTTGGGTAATTCTTTAAAAAAAAATGGCTTAGCCTTGCTAATGGAAAATTCGAGGGCACGTTGAGTCAAGAGTAATCGCTTATCTCGAGAGCATGTCCGGTTTGTGTCCGGTGTCTCGAGTTTTGAGGAAGTTTAGAGAAAGTTCATATTGTGTCGTGTCCTCTCACGTGGTTTCACGCAGGAGAATGCGCTTCACGAGGTTTTGTTCTCGCATCGACCGAAAGTAGGTGTTGTGATCGCCTCAATGAACTTTTGTCCTCCGGTTGAGACCACATTCATGGAGTTGATTCCGCAGAGCGAATATCCGACCAGCAAATCATAAATTTTCTAAGTTGAAATACTTTCCCAAAATATCATTAGCTCTTGCCTCTAGAGTCGCCTAAGGGGATTCTTAAAGGTTGAGATTAAATTCTTCATTTGATGTAAGATTCTTCATCCTTGTGGATATATTTCATATTTTAAGTCTCTAATGGTAGTATATAATGTATATAAATTGGGGAAGATGAATTCTAGTGTTCATATTAGATTATGAGAGGTTGAATATTTGATTTAAGAGTGTAACATGGTTTATTTTGTCTTCATATTGTAAATTAGTATTGGAATATGATAGAAGATCATGCTATAGCATGCAATTTGTGTATTGGAACCCTTCTCAATTAGGGGAAAATCCTAGGGTTCATAAATTGGAGTTTTTTCTAGATTATGCAATTGAAGGTCCTAATTAGTTATGGCAACAGATTGGATCTGAACCGAATCTTACTAGATTCAGATCCATTTTTCATACCTGGATCCGGATTCAGATCCAGATCCATTAGGTCCATAAAAATCAAATCCAAATCCGGATCCATAGGATCCACCGGGTCCACGAATCGGATCTGAATCCACATGTAAATGTTTTTACCTTGAATAATATTCCCACCTGGTTCGATGAGAATGATGTGGGTAAATCATATTTTATAGCTTCAAGTTTTCCACTAAATATAGGATAAAAAAACTCTGTTTCAAGTAATGTTCACGGTTATCTTTCAAACTAAATGGTAATATTAAACTTATTTTCCACCACCATAGCATACAAGTTAATAATTTTTCTTTCATCACAAGAAAGACTATTCTAAAGGAGTACTACATTAACTTTCTTATCTTGCTTGTCCTTGATCCCAATTCGGAAAACAGGACAGACCACTTTTACAACACTACATTGAGTTTCTCCATGTGTATTTTAATGCGTACAACTTAGGTAGTTTCAAAATTATGGTTTGTTTTTTTCTTCTTCAAATTCTCTGTATATCTTTCTTTTGCAAATGGTAGTAATAACTTTTGAAATGAAAATGAAAAGGCTAATGAAGTGAATTTGTAGAGTCAAAGATTTTTACACTCGAATGTAAAATACAAAAATTATGAAAAACTTTTAAAAAATACTTATAAAATTACATTCTAGGGTATGTATATATTTAATAAAAAACGGATTCATAGGTCAGGTCAGATCTGGACTGGATACAGATCTCAAATACATGATCCAGATCCTATCGATCAGAAACGGATCCGAATCAGATCCGGATCCGTCGTGTCCAAATTTTGAAGATTCATATCCTATAAAATTGATCTGATTCCACCGGATCCAGACCGGTTCCAGGATCTACTGTCATCTCTAGTACTAATGAGCTTGTATTGTGTGTTAGCTTATTATTAACGTATATTATATACATGTTAGACTTTGAGTACTACGAGACACTCCTGGCGGTAAGGTACGTGCGGAGGGTCACCATTCACGGCACTCGCCAACTCGAGGTAGACTATAATTTCATTTATTAGAATCCTATGTATACGTAATTATTATAAATATTACGGTATTAAGCGTGTTTGGGGTCCTACCAAACAAATGCTGATGAATGTTTGAATGGGTACTTGTGTTGAACTGTGATGATGGGTGATTTGGGAATCGACCTTAGGCTGATTTCGACTGCTGATTGATTGGGCTTGCTTCCATTATGTAGGCTCGTCGCCATAATTTCTATTGTTGTGTTTATTCATCACACATGCTTTCGATATGATATCCTAATTATACTTGGATTATATGTTATTGAATTCTTGAAAGCATGTGACATTCATCTATATATTTGGTTGCATCTCTTTACATTATGATTTATTTCCTTGAATTGTCATTTGCATAAATACAAGCATGGTTCTGATGATATTGATATGAGAGTGGTATGAAAATAATGTGGGTCTAAGAGACTGGGAAGGTAAGAACACTTATGAGATTGGTAACATTGATTGATAATGATACTACATCCACAGAGCTGAGATTCAATGGGAAATTCCAGAATGTGATGATATGCAGGGGACATTTTGCACGCCTTGCAACCGTTATTTCAGCCAAGATCTGGGCTCCATTGAGAAATTCCAGATGCGTATATGGACTTCGCAGGTCCCCCATGAGTGTGTTATTCATATAATTGAATGTTTGTATTCGAAAGATAAAAAGTACCGACATATGCATTGAATTCATATCATTCATGCTTCACTCATATTATGATTACTTGTTGTTTGTTAACGTGATACGAATGGGTTATTGGAACATGGGTGATACCCTGATTAAATGGATTGGATTGATTATATCGACCGCATTGCTGCTATGATTGTCTTGCTCTCGGTGTAATGGATTGTCTGGTTACACCTTTATATGTCTGAATACTCATTGTTGAACTATGTTTTGGTCAGTGCATTTGTTACCCCCGTAGCTCCAGGGCATATAAGTGAGAACGTAAGTAAAGAAATAAGATGCAATGTTGAAAGGAAAGTATATTTATATTTTCGGATATGGAAAAATTTTGGATAAAAAAAATGTGACGACGGAAATTATCTTAGCGGTTGAATTCTTTTCAAATGGAGTTATGGACTTAAGATTGTATTATTAAATCTTGGGATTAAGAATATGAGCCAATTGAAAATTTTACAATTTTAGGGAGGTGTCCATCGAAAATAGTAAGATTTGGCTAAGTGTGGATTAAATAAGTCTTGGTATTACGAGCGTGTCCATCGAAATATTGAAAATGACTAAGTGTGGGAGATATTTTATGTATTGTGAAAACACGTGGACAAGTGGGTCCCCTCCACTTGTGCTACAAGCACCAACTATATAGATAAGTTTTGCAAGACTTTAGCTCACAATAATATCTTCATCTTCAACCTCTCTTCTCCCTTCCTTCACCTTCAATATTTTGAAATTCCCTAGTAAAGTGAAGAACAAAGTTTAGTTATTTTTCAAGATTAAATCCTCTACCTAAGTTCTAAGCCAAGGTTAATACTCCTAATGGTGGTCACGATTTTGGACAAATTTTGTCCAAGAAACCTAATGTCACGACCCGACCCCGGGCCGCGATCGTGCCCTACCCGCACCTGCCTGCATACATCGAGAATAGCAATGAACATACACAACGTAAACACAGGTGTAAACAATATATCAACACAGGCTAGCCGATAAGGCCGCCTTCCATAATATAAACAAAGTCAAAAGTACAACTTCACAACTCGCCTACACCCAACCACATACGTGAATACGCACTTAGAATAATAATCGTATGACAGGCTCCGCCATACCCCGAATGTACATAATCTACAACATCGTAAGACTGCACTAAAAGAAAGTCAAGCCTCCGAGAACGGAGCCCGACGCCCGATAAGCGATCCTAAGAGCGTGGATCCGCAACTCGCTACCCTTTCTCAGCAGATTAACGCAGCTTCGAGGAAGGGGTCAAGACACAATATGTACTAAGTATGCAAACCGAAAGTACTGAATTACAACATAAGTTTAACAGAAGTTTGAGACACGTATGATAACAAAATTACAAAGACACAAAGGCCTTACTAACAACGAGAGTAATAATAGGTGTATACTTACAACTAAAAATAGGATTGGAATCCTACTCGACTATTTCACCCGCATAGGTCTAGTGGACTCGCGTGAGGTATTCCTCGCACGGACTATTTCACCCGCATAAGCCCTTACTGACTCGCATGAGGTATTCCTCGATAGGTCGGACCCGCCCGCACAGACTATTTCACCCGCATAAGCCCTTACTGACTCGCACGCAGGTATTCTCGATCGTGGTTAGCAAATCCACTAAATATACAATGCCACAATCCCGGAACGACCCCGCAACGAATAATATATCACTAGCCCAAATCCGCTATCACACATAACATAAGCTCTATCGCTTATCATACAATATATAAGCAAGTTAAGAAATCTCCTAACTTCTTACTATTCTTGTTCATGTACACTCGCTTTAGTTTACTTAAGGCACTAACATGTCTCTTATAAAAATCCGAATTTAACCCAAAGTACTACGACTTCTAATCTTTTAAAGTGACTCATTTCATTATAAAACTTCAAGATACTAATAGCGTAGTATCAAGTGACAATTTCTTTTCAAGACAAGTCACAATACTTTTAGAAATAAAATATGGCTTCTAATATCGTTGACTCGTGTCTTATAAAACCTTAGGCAATCGATGCCTTAAAATCGAATTGCCTTCCATTAAAACAAGTCATTTATCTTTCCATAAAGTCAATATAACCAACTCCCCATAAAGTCGTTATATTCACTTTATACCTTAGTCATGTACAATTTCCTATCCAAGGACTTATACGCTTTAAAACGACACAAGTATTACATACTTTAAAATTCTTCAAGTCCCTTATCTTTAACAAGACTTAAGACATCTTTAATATTCTCAAAGAAGTTGAGTCAAATCTCCTAACTCACCCGACTTGGCATTTCATAAAACAAGTAAAGAATGTCAAAGTCTTCAGACGCTCACCGCACTATATACGCTAAACTAGTCATGCCAAAGATAGGAAAAGTTCTACATACCTTGCTCCGTCAAACCACTTGCCAAGTACAAAGTCCCGCCAGAGTATAACAACCTATAATATTCACAATACATCTATTAAGGCCTTACTTCAATCGTGATAATATCATAGTGTAAAGTGTCCATTTTCTACTAAAATCTGGACAAAGACCTCCTTTGTTTTTACTTACTTTGCCACCTTTTCAAGGCCGAAAATACAATAACCAAACAACCCCAATTGGCTCACAATTATATGTATGTAGTCCAATACAAATGACTAACTAAACAGCCCCAATTGGCTCACAATTATATGTATGTAGTCCAATACAAATGACTAACTAAATCACAATTATATAGAAGGTAGTCCAATTTCCATTTCAATCCAAATTTGTAGCATAACAAGATATCAAGTCGCATTTGATAATAATAACCATAATCCTTAAGTTAATGACATGCGACGGTTCTAACAACGATTAAATTGTAATTCAACTTAGTCATGGCCTACATTACATTTCGGATTTCCAAGGCTATAATCAATCCATAATTCTTATAACCTCAATATAACAACTTCATGCTCGCAACATACAAAGCTATCAACAACAATATTAATATGTAATCTTGTAGCACCTTTAAAAGACAAGATTATACCTTCACGAATATGAAATCAACTCCAATCCGAAGTCGCTCCTTAGTAGCTTAGAATCTCTCCAAGACACTTCAATCCGCTTGTTGAGACCCTTAGAACAACACCAACAATTATTCTTCAAATCTCCAAACAAAACCTAGAAAGACCATTAGGTTTCGCTATGACTAACACGAAAACTATCGTTTTCCAAGATGTTTCTATTGAGACTTGCTTACAATACACATAAGAACCTTGGTTTAAAGTGGGGAGCTAAATGGATCACAAACAAAGATTTTCTCTTTTTTTTTTGTAAGGAACCCGAGAGCATGTAGCCTATGTTCTTCAATTTTTGTGTAAAATTATTCTAAGTGTTAAGCTCTCCCTCTACTAGTAGTAATATATGTAGCACTGGAGGGTTTGATACAAACAAATGGTTGGTTGGGATGTAGTCTTGCTAAATATCAAGACTTATCGACCAAGACTTAGTCAATCTTCTCTGTTACACAAGTTGCAAGACTAGTCTTGCAACAAAGGTCCAATGACCTTCATGCCCTTGCACATTTCGACCAAGGAATCACATAAGGGGGGTGACACGTGTCGCCCTCCCATTCGTTACAATAATCCATTTTCCGACAATTCCATAATTTCCGATAAATTTTTACAAGTCTCAAATCTTAACATTTGTGAGTTCTTACTTACGTTCTTAAAACATGTCCTGAAATTACGGGGTGTAACACCTAAGCTTGTTTATGAACTTTTGGAAGTAAAACAAGAAGGCAAGATGGTTACAAGCTCAGTGGATACATGTGTGTGATTAGAACTCAAGAAGTGGACCTAAGACAAAACTGTGGGCCGAATCTAAGTGGACTGTTTTGGGTAAAATTGAGGTAAGAGTTCTTCTTCTTTTAATGTAATTGAATATTATATGATGTTATAGTTAAGGGATGAACATGTATTAAGTGAAATGGAGAATAGGAAATGCATGAGACTATTTTTAGTGTCACTTAATCTCGACGCTTTTGCTATAATTGGATTCGCTTCGTTATTATTGTTATTATCGCCACTTGTCGTGATGTTAAGATGAAGGAAATCTTGTTATTACAAGTATATGTGTTTTATATGTAAGTGTTGGAATGTAAATTGGATTATAAAAAGTTTTGGAAATGGCTTTGGTTGTAGTAGTCGTCAAAAACCGCATTAAACCGTGAGACGCCATGGTGCTATTTAGGAATGTTTTGTGGCGTTGAAATGCTGAAAATCCAACCACCAATATGCATGTTTAAATGTAGTAAATGCTAATGAAAGTCCTAAAGGAATAAAGGTGTAGAAGGGTGTTGAAAGGTCTCACATTTTACCCTTGTTGTTGTTGGATTGTGGACTATTTTTAACATGGAATAAAGTTGTCGATTTACGCGAGAAATAAAGCGAATCACCTTCGTTGCTGTTTTGGTTATGTACTTGATTGATACTTGGTTATTGATGAAATTGGTCTTATTGAAAGGTGGAAAAATAAGTATAAATAGGGGAAGTGCTGCCCAAATTTTATAAGAAAAGAGAGCCATTACTTGGTATATGTCTTATACTAAGTATTAATGAAGTTGATAGACGTGTTATCGTGGTTATAGTCAAGTACCTAATCGATGTATTCTACTTGTCGTGTTGGTTAGTCGTCAATAAGGTATGTTAACCTATTTCTTCTCTCTTTTGGCATGTTCTACGTATGAACCATAACAGTGGTATGTTTCAAAGTTTTTCTACTCTTAGAAGTTAATGAGTATTTGTCACGCCCCGAACCCCGGGCCCGTGACTGGTGCCCTACCTGGGCACCCTTTTACCTAACTGACACAAGTAAACCGCGGAATTAAAATAATACCTCATTTTTTTTAAAACCAACATACGTGCAAGGGCAAAGCCGACAAGGCTGCCATATAATATACATAATCAAAAGACACTACACCGCATAATGCAGTCCAATCCCACATACGAATACTGCACTTCTAAGAGTTTTATCAAATATGACGACAAGGCCCCGCCAGCATCTATAATCGTACAAAATCTCGTGATCAATGATCTATACCAAAATGATAAACTCCTCGAACAAACGGAGCTATCCAAAACTCGAAAGGTGGTCCTACACTGCAGATCACCAAATCAAGCACTAAACTCATGCAGATGAACGCACTTCCGGGCGAGGTCAAGACGGGCACGTATCAAGTATGTGAAATAGCATCAGAATGAAATCATAAATACCAAAACACAACAGAGACATGATGATAGCCAACCTACAATACACAATACATAAGCCATATCAAGTCGTGACACACGCCTCAAAGTCATTACTCAAATATAACCACGGGTCTCACGCCTATAATATCAATCATGCCTGTGGAATCCTTCCTCACCGCCAGAGTCCATGATATAATATAACACCGTATAAGCATACATGAACACCAAGTCCCACCTGGTCTCCGAAATCAGACGCTAAGTAGGAAAACGAACCACCGTATCCATCCGCATCATAAACCGAACGGCAAGTAAAGCCAACTACGATCCACTGGCTATCAATCGATCGGGCAAGTACGTAAAGCTAACTACCGATCCAAATTTATCGTCACGAGATATGACCGGGCAAGCGCGAAAACTATCCATCGGTCTACCGCACTCAAACTGCTCCACTTTAAGTCATGAACACACCGCACTTTTCATTAATGAAATCAATACCGCTTTCAAAACACGGCGTCATGCTGCTGTGGTCAACCACCTCCGTGTGTTATAATGCAACCTATCATAGACTATTTCACCCGCAAGGGAATATTTCACCCGCTAGGTCACGGAGGACCCGCTGATGAGTCATCGGTACACGATACTCGCATCACGGATAGCTAATCCATGGCTTATATATATCCCGAATTTAACCCGCCCGAGTCAAATATCGACCACGCGAGCGTACACTCACCCCCTACGGGAGCTAACCCATGGTATCATTGAAACAAGTTGCCGACCCTTTATGGAGGGACGCAGAGATGTGGAAATATGACACTTGCACGAATGTCTATATGAGCAACCCATATGCAAGAAAACCAAGGCAAAACCATGTGTCACGCCACGAACCCCGGGCCCATGACTGGTGCTCTACCTGGGCACCCTTCTACCTATCAACATAAGTAAACTGCGGAATTTAAATAACACCTCATTTTTTTTAAAACCAACTTACATGCAAGGGCAAAGCCGACAAGGCTACCATATAAAAAACATAATCAAAAGACACTACTGCATACGCAGTCCAATCCCACATATGAATATGTACTTCTAAGAGTTTTATCAACTATGACGACAAGGCCCCGCCATCTATAATCGTGACAAAAGCTCAGCATCGAGGATCTACACAAAAAGATAAACTCCCGAATGTATGGAGCTATCCAAAAACTCTAGTGGTCCTACACTGAAGATCACCAAATCTGCACCTAAACTCAGCATAACGCAACGCCCGGGCGAGGTCAAGACAAGAATGTACTGGTATGTGAAACAAGAAATCTGTAATAAAATCATAACAATAACAAAATAGAGACATGCATGATAGCCAACCTACAATACACAATACATAAGCGCCATATCAAGTCGTGGACGATGCCTCAAAGTCATTACTCAAATATAACCACGGGTCTCACGCCTAAAATATCAATCATGCCCGTGGAATCCTTCCTCATCGCTTCGGCAATCCATGATATAATACAACATCAGTAAGCACACTGAACCTTGCAATCATGAGAGTAATGCAATCCTTTTTATCTTTTAAGTTATGTCTTTAACAATGAGAATTACTGTTCCACTTTAAATCATATACACACTGCACCATTTCATTAATGAAATCACTACCGTTTCAAAACATGAAGGCCGTACCAGTGCCAGGGTGAACCACCGTATGTGTTATAATACAACCTATCATAGGACTATTTCACCCGCAAGGGACTATTTCACCCGCTTAGGTCATGAGGACCCGCAATGAGTCATCGGTACACGATACTCGCATCACGGATAGCTAATCCATGGCTTATATATTCCGGGAATTTAACCCGCCCGGGTCAAATACCGACCCGCCGTGAGTGTGTACCACTCACCCCATGGGGAGCTAACCCATGGTATCCTTTGTCACGACCCGACCCTGGGCTGCGACTGGTGCCCTACCTGGGCACCCTTCCAATCATACAACACCAAAACAACTGCGGAAAATAAGAAACACATATATATATTTTTTTTAAAACCAAGGCAAAGCCGATAAGGCTGCCATAATATAAATCACCCAAAAAGGGCTTACACTATCCAAATATGTAATTACAACTCTATCCACCCAAATTTACACGTGAATACGCACTCTAAAATTTGAAAAATACTACGACGACAAGGCCCCGCCGCACTTCAATATACATAGCCATGACAACTCCCGAGCATCGAGCCATCTCGAAATGTCAAACAGATCTTAAGTCATGGATCCACAATCAGGTACCTAAACTCATGACATTAACGCAAATGGCCGGGGTCGCATAACAAAAATTTAATATGGAACAGAGAATAAGGTACAGTAAACAAATCATAACTGTACAAAAGAATGACAGGGGCAAGTATAAAAAGGGTACATACCAGATCTGTTACACCCCATATTTACAGGACATGTTTTAAGAACGTACGTAAGAACTCACAAGTGTTAAGATTTGAGACTTGTAAAAATTTATCGGAATTATGAAATTGTCTGAAACGTAATATCAGGATTTAATGGGAGGCGACACGTGTCACCCCCTTAAGTGAGCTTCGCGACCGACATGGGCAAAAGGGTCATTTGACCCTTGTTAGAAGACAAGTCTTGCAACTTCAAGAGCTTGACATAATTGACTTGGTCAACGGGCCACAAAGTCTTGATAATTAGTAAGACCTCATCCAAGCCACCCATTTGTTTGCATCTCGACCTCCATCAGGCTATATAATACTAGTAGTAGCAATACAAGCTTAACACTTAGCCAAATTTTCAAGAAAATTGAGGAACAACAAGAGCCTAGCTCTCGGGTTTGCCTACTCTCTACAACAAAAAAATTTGTTTGTTATCCATTTAGCTCCACACATTAAACCAAGGTTATTGAGTGTATTGTAAGTGTATCTCAATAGAAAAATCTCGGAAAAAGATAGTTTTCGTATTAGTCGCAAGGTGAAAACCTAGTTGCTTTCTAGGTTTTGTTTGGAAGTTTGAAGGAAATTTGTTGGTGTTGTTCTAGGGTCTCAACTAGCGGATTGAAGTGTCTCAAGAGGCTCTAAGTTGCTATGAGCGACTTCGATTTGGAGTTCGATTAAGATTCGCTGAGGTATAATCTTTGTCACGCCCGAACTCAAGCCAGGATGGTGCCCTACCGGCACCCTACCTTAACAACTAAGTAAATCATGAATTTAAATAACACCTCATTTTTTTTCAAACCAATGTACGTGCGGGCAAAGCCGACAAGGCCGCCATAATATACATAATCAAAAGACACTACACATAATGAGTCCAATCCACATATGAATACAAACCTCTAAGAGTTATATCAACTATGACGGACAAGGCCCCGCTGCATACATAATCAGATAAAAGCCTATCAAGGAACTTATACCAAAAGATAAACTCCCAATGTATGAGCTATCCAAAACTCGAAAGCGGTCCTACACTGCAGATCACCAAACAACAGACCTAAACTCAAGGCATGAACGCAGCTTCAAGCCGAGGTCAAGACAAGAATGTACCAAGTATGTGAAACAAGAAGATCAGAAAGAAATCATAACGATCTAAACAAAACAGAGACATGTATGATAGCCAACCTACAGATACAATACATAAGCAAAGATATCAAGTCGTGGACGATGCCCTCAAAGTCACTATTCAAATATAACTATGGGTCTCACACCCATAATATCAATCATGCCCGTGGAATCCTTCCTCACTGCCGGCAGTCCATGATATAATATAACACCAATAAGCATACAAGAACACCAAGTCCCACCTGTGTCCTAAAAAATCGAAGGGCCAAGTAGGAAAACGAACCACCGATACAACTCAGATCATAAAACTGACGGGCAAGTGCGAAAGCCAACTACGAGATCCAACTCGCTAACAATCGACGGGGCAAGTAAAGCTAACTACCAGATCCAACGAGTCGTCACGAGATTTGACCGGTGGAAGTGCGCAAGCTATCAACAGGAGCCTATCGTACTAAATCAGGCAATAGCACCGACGGCAAGACGTAAAGCTATCTACGATCCAACTCGCTATCAATCGAGCGGCAAGTACGAGCTAACTACCGATCCAACTCGCCACAAAATCTCCCGGAGGCAATCCATAAAAATATCCCACGTGGTCGCATGCCCTAATCCCACATCGTATAAGCATGACCATAGGTAACACAAACAACCGATCTAACCCGACTCGGTCACATGCCCTAATCCCACATCGTATAAGCATGTCCAAGGAGTATCCTCGTGGTCGCATGCCCTAATCCCACATCGTATAAGCATGACCACGGGTAACACAAATAATGGAAGCATACCTGGAATCCCACATCACCGCTTGCAGACGCCCAAGTAAACTTACAAGACAAACCGAGCCTCCAACCGGGAGTCGCGGCAACGTAATAAAACATAATACTTGTACTCAAATGCTAACACCAGCACACATTGGAAATTCTCAATTAAACAAGCCAAAGTACTTATCAAGGCACACATAGAATAATTCTCAATTAAACAAGCCAAAGTACTTATCAAGGCACACATAGAATAATTCTCAATTAAACAAGCCAAAGTACTTATCAAGGCACACATATAATAATTCTCAATTAAACAAGCCAAAGTACTACGTACGTACATTCTTTTCAAAAGACTCTTTTTTTATGTAAAACCCCAAGATACTAACACCCGTAGTATCAAGGTGTGTCTATTTTTCAAAGTAAGTTACTACACTTTTAGAAAACTCATTTCAAAGCTTAAAATCAAGTAACTTCAATTTTTCACCATCTAGGAAACTTATGCCCATTAATCAAAATAGACAACTTTCTTAACCTTCCATAAAGCCGTTATAACCAACTTCCCATAAAGTCGTTATAACCCTTTATGGTTTTAGACATATCCATTCTTTTTATAACCAAGAGACTTATACTTAAAACCAAGTATCACATACTTACAAATCAAGTTTCTTAACTTTCAAAATACTTCAAGTCTCTTAATATTTAGAAAACAAGTTTCTTCTACTTTTAAACCTCAAGTAACTCACACCTTTAAAACAAGTTACTTCTCTTAAATCATGTCATTTCTCCTCTCTTAAAACAATTAAGTAAATCACTCCTTTGACTCCCCTAAAGTCATTATAACGACCCTTAGGTTTTGGAACTAAGGCACTAGCCACAAGATTTGGAAACCACTTCCTTTTCAAGACTCTATGTACTTTAAGTAAAATACTTTCACTTTTAAGAATCCAACTTCACTAAGGCAATGGATTATACAACTTACAATTTAAACATCAAAGTACAATCAAGGAAGTACATAGAACAAATTCTATTTTAGGCAATCCAAATACAACCAAGGAATGGATCACTTAAGGAGTAGGACATACTTTCTTTATCTTAAGGAATCATGCAAGAAGAGGAGATAGTTCACATACCTTTTCGGCTAAATCCACAAGCTATGCCGAATACGCCGTACATAGAAGTGTCAACCTATAATGGTCACAACAAGACTATCAACTTCTAGTCTCTAACGTAGAATAATACTAAGTATACGATCTCTAATTCTACGGAAAATCGGCAAAGACTTCCTTTGTTTCTACTCACTTTGCCACCTTTTTCAAGGCCGAATACAATAACCAACACGCCACATTTAAGGCTCAAAACAACAACCAAACAAAGGGGATTGCACGCCTTACAATACGTGTAAAATTCAGCCCCACAATTAATACGAAGTAGTTCCATATTCAAGCCATTCTCGGCCAACAACATAACCAACAATTCAAAGTCTTTTCCAATCCTTTTCCAATTCCAAGTTCTAAGAGCTAACATGTTATATAGTCATAAACAACTACAATTTCCTTCTTTATACAACATGCGACGACTTAAACTAACAATCGACTTGAATTGTAATCTTAAGGCTAAACATGCTAGTTTTCGGATTAGGGTTCCAATAGCCAATATCCTTATCAAACTTCATACTATAAATCTCATGCTTGCTAATAACCATAGCTACAACAACAAGTAATCTCAATTACTAAAACGACAAGAATTATACCTTTATAAGCCCTTAAAATTTCCAAGATTCAAAGTCGCGCCTTAGCAATTCTTAGCTCCTTTCCTTATGTTTCAATCCTCTTCAAGCACTCCTTAGAAGCCTATGAAGAACCCATCTTCAAGTTTCAACTTCAAAGTTGAAGAACTCCTTAAGTTTCCGCCTTGCGACTAATACGAAAATGCTATTTTTCTGAAATCTTTCTATTGAGATATCCTTACAATACCCTTAGGGACCTTGGGTTTAAGTCTTGTGAATAATGGATCAAAACTACAAATTTTTCTTGTGGCAAAAGGTGCAAACCCGAGAGCAAGTTTAAAGAACAACAATGTTGTGAAATTTTTCTAAGTGTTCAAGACTAGTCTTGCACTAGTAGTAAGCTTATATAACACATTGGATGACTTAGATTAATACACTTGTGGGCTAGGATGAAGGTGTCACGCCCAACCGGGCAGGATCGGTGCCCTACACAGGCACCTTCTACCTTAACAACTAAGCAAATCGAATTTAAATAACACCTTTTTTTTTAAAACCAACATACGCATGCACGCAAAACCGACAAGGCCGCCATATAATATACATGAAAAGACACTACACCGTATATGAGTCCAATCCACATATGAATACGCACCTCAAGAGTTATATCAACTATGACGGACAAGGCCCGCCGTACCATAATCATAAAAGCATCGAAAGAACTTATACCAAAAAGATAAACTCCGATGAAGGAGCTATCCAAAACTCGGCGGGTCTACACCGCCGATCACCAAACAACGTACCTAAACTCGCGGCATGAACGCAATCGAAGGAGGTCGACAAGAATGTACCAAGTATGTGAAACAAAGAATATTGTAATGAAATCATAACAATCTAAACAAAACAGAGACATGTATGATAGCCAACCTACGATTACAATACATAACGGTCATATCAAGTCGTGGACGCGTGCCTCAAAGTCATTACTAAAATATAACCATGGGTCTCACGCCCATAATATCAATCATGCCCGTGGAATCCTTCCTCACTGCCGGCAGTCCATGATAATCAAATTACAGTACACTGTGCCTTACAAACAATGAGAGTAAATAGTAGTATACTTACAATATAAACTAGGAAGCTCACGATCAAAGCAGGACCACCCGCGCGATCATTAAGCAATCCTACTCGGGACTATTTCACCCGCATAGTCGCGTGGACCCGCATGAGGTATTCTCGCGTGGGACTATTTCACCGTATAAGTCTTACGGACTCGCATGAGGTATTCTCGCATAGCCGGACGCCCGCATGAGACTATTTCACCCGCATAAGCCCTTGCGGACTCGCATGAGGTATTCCTCGCATCGTGGGTAGCAAATCCACGGAATATGCAAATGCCACAAACCCGGGGAATGACCCCGAAATGAATGATATACCACTAGCACACAACCGGCTAGTACCAGCACACTTAGGCAATTCTCAATTAAACAAGCCAAAGTACTTATCAAGGCACACATGGAATAATTCCCAATTAAACAAGCCAAAGTACTTATCAGGCACACATGGAATAATTCTCAATTAAACAAGCCAAAGTACTTATCAAGGCACACATGAAATAATTCTCAATTAATCAAGCCAAAGTACTTATCAAGGCACACTTAGACTAATTCTCAATTAATCAAGCCAAAGTACTTATCAAGGCACACTTAGACTAATTCTCAATTAATCAAGCCAAAGTCCTACGTACGTACATTCTTTTCAAAAGACTATTTTTTATGTAATACCCCAAGATACTAACACCCGTAGTATCAAGGTGTGTCTATTTTTCAAAGTAAGTTACTACACTCTTAGAACTCATTTCAAAGCTTGAAATCAAGTAACTTCAAATTTTCACAATCAAGGCAACTTATGCCCATTAATCAAAATAGACAACTTTCTAAACCTTCCATAATGCCGTTATAACCAACTTCTCATAAAGCCGTTATAACCCTTTATGGTTTTTAGACAATTTCATTCTTTTTATAACCAGGAGACTTATACTTAAAACCAAGTATCACAAACTTTCAAATCAAATTTCTTAACTTTCAAAATACTTCGAGTCTCTTAATATATAGAAAACAAGTTTCTTCTACTTTTAAACCTCAAGTAACTCACACCTTTAAAACAAGTTACTTCTCTTAAATCATGTCATTTCTCCTCTTTTAAAACAATTAAGTAAATAACTCCTTTGACTCCCCTAAAGTCATTATAATGACCTTTAGGTTTTGGAACTAAGGCACTAGCCAAAAGGTTTGGAAACCACTTCCTTTTCAAGACTCCATGTACTTTAAGTAAAATACTTCCACTCTTTAAGAATCCAAACTTCACTAAGGCAATGGATTATACAACTTACAATTTAAACATCAAAGTACAATCAAGGAAGTACATAGAACAAATTCTACTTTAGGCAATCCAAATGCAACCAAGGAATGGATCATTTAAGGAGTAGGACATACTTTCTTTATCTTAAAGAATCATGCTAGAAGAGGAGATAGTTCACATACTTTTCGGCTAAATCCACAAGCTGCCGAATACGCTGCGTAGAAGTGTCAACCTATAATGGTCACAACAAGACTATCAACTTCTAGTCTCTAACGAGAATAATACTAAGTAAACGGTCTAATTCTACGGAAAATCGGGCAACACTTCCTTTGTTTCTACTCACTTTGCCACCTTTTTCAAGGCCGAATACAATAACCAACACGCCACATTTAAGGCTCAAAACAACAACCAAACAAAGGGGATTACACGCCTTACAATACGTGTAAAATTCCGCCCCACAATTAATACGAAGTAGTTCCAAATTCAATCCATTCTCGGCCAACAACATAACCAACAATTCAAAGTCTTTTACAATTCCAAGTTCTAAGGTCTAACATGTTATATAGTCATAAACAACTTCAACAACTACAATTTCCTTCTTTCTACAACATGCGACGACTTAAACTAATAATCGACTTGAATTGTAATCTTAAGGCTAAACATGCTAGTTTTCGGATTAGGGTTCCAATAGACAATATAATTATCAACTTCATACAATATACCTCATACTTTCTAATATCCATAACTACAATAATAAGTAAACCTTAATTGCTAAAACGACAAGATTTATACCTTTATAAGCCCTTAAAAATTCCAAGATTCAAAGTCGCTCCTTAGCAAATTCTTAGCTCCCTTCCTTAGGTTCCAATCCGCTCCAAGCACTCCTTAGAAGCCTATGAAGAACCCATCTTCAAGTTCCAACTTCAAAGTTGAAGAACTCCTTAAGTTTCCGCCTTGCGACTAATACGAAAACGCCGTTTTCCGAAATCTTTCTATTGAGATATCCTTACAATACCCTTAGGGACATTGGGTTAAAGTCTTGTGGACAATGGAACAAAATTACAAAATTTTTGTGTGGACTAGTGCTCAAAGCCGAGAGCTATGTATGAAGAACAAGAGTTTGTGATTTTTTTCTAAGTGTTAGAGGAGCTTGTCTTGCACTAGCTTAGTATATAAAACACATTGGAGGGCTAAGACTTAAACAAATGGGTGGCTAAGATGAGTTTCACTAGGATCAAGCACAAGTGGCAAGTTGACTAGGTCAACAATCTCAAGCTTAGCAAGACTTATCTTCTACCATGGTCAATGACCATTTTACCCTTACTATATTTCGACCAAGACCATGTGGCGGTGCCACGTGTCGCCCTCTCATTCGTCCATAAAATTCCGTAACCCTCGTGGGTCCCACAAAACGTAAAATTCCTCGGGTGGGCCCCACATGACCAAATCCGTAAAAATAAATTTCCATAAAGTTAATAAGTTCCATACTCTTCAAATAATGCATTTTGAGAATCCAATTCTCAACAACGAACATTTTTCCTTTCCGACGTTCGGAAGATTTTCCGTCGGAAAAACAATTCTTTCTTTCGTACTAATTTCCAAGTCTTGATTCCTTACGTACATTATCTTATACAAGTCCTGGACTTACGGGGTGTAACATTCTTCCCCCCTTAAAAAACATTCGTCCCCGAATGTTCTTAGTCGGTTGTCACGCTATACAAACTCCGGCATAAACTCTATACTATGCCTATCAATCAAAAATGCACAAGACCAACGATGCCACACATGGCCACCACAACATACGTAAACATAACAATGGACCTTCCGTCCGCGGCCCCTTCTCACAAAACTCGAAGGTTACAGTCTTCTAAAACACGGGATCCCTAGAGGTTCCTTTACTTCTTACTTGTCATACTTTCTCGTACTTCCAACTTATTTAGTAAACGTACACATCTCAAATATTGTTTCTGTTCCCCAATCCTTGGAGTTACTAACCAAACTTGGCCATATTGTTACTTACATTCCCGTTAAGGCTCTTCTCGGTCCTTACGACCTAGTTCCGGTGGAACGCATCCACGAACTCGTACAACGATTAACTAAACTTGGGCCTTGCATCCTCGAGACACTATCACATAACGGGACCATTTCTAACTGACATCACCCCATTCCATACTATCGGTTGACCCGAAATGAGTCCATAACCCGACCCATCGTCACACTTAACTTCTCATTCTTAGTCTGAAATAAATCTTTCTCTTATCTCAAGGTACTCCTCACCCCATCCCCATATTCACTAGAGGTTCGTCACATAAGCCAAAGTATTTCTACTGTAAAATCTTCCCTATAGGTCTTACACTGTTATGGGGCAATTACTACGTGTGAACTCTACACAACTATAGTCTCAGTTCACTTACCATTCTTGTCAATATTCTTAACTTCTCACTTTACTAATCAAGGTATCCCTACCTCTGGGGTACTATCACTTTACAACTCTAGCAATAAAGGGAAAACATATACGCTAGGTAAAATCTGAATCTATCAATGCGTATGATTCAAAAGAATCGAAATATACCGAAACCCGTGCGATGTTGCCTCCGCTCGTCCGGTGGTCGCGTCATCTATGCGGTTCAAGGACCGCCGAACTATAAACTCCACCACGACCTCTACCACGGTGGCTAACATCCCGAACACCTACGGGAACGAGCACCGTGGAGGAAAGAATCAACCATCGGCCTCATAGGCTGAGCCACCTCACCGGTGCTCCTTCTAAAAGGACATACCCTCAGTATATGGCCCGTGTCACGACCCGTTCCGGGGCCCATGACTGGTGCCTTACCCGGGCACCCAAGCAGTCATACATCAGAGAAAATATGCGGAATATAAAAACATAAGACATGAAAAAATTGTAAAAGAGACACATTTTTATCTGAGAAAAGGGCGCCTTTCGGCATATATATATCAAAATCTAGCAGTTTACATCCCAACTGTACAATAGGACTACAGACCTCTAAGGAAGTAAACAACTATGGCGGGACAGGGCCCTGCCATACCCTGACTGTACAAAACTATCTACAACAGGGAGATCATACCCAAAAGTCGAGCCTCCGGAGAAGATGGAGCTCCTGACACCAACGCAAAAGATCCTAAGGATGCGGATCTAGCACACCTTGCCGCCCTGCGGCATGAGCAGCCCAAGAGGTCGAAGACAACAGTACTAAGTATGTGAAACTTTAAAATACTTAAATGAAATCATATCATTTTAAAACCAATTTTACAAATATGCAGAAACAACAATGTAACGCACATAGTGCCATCATAAACAAGAGCAACAATAAAGCTATGCGTGTCTTTTCTAGGCTGCGAATGATCGCAGCGAGGGCAATCGCCCATAGTATCATTATGCAAGCCTAATCCTGGACGCCCGTAGTCCGCATAGGCCACTCACATAGGCGCATGAGGTATAACCCGCATCGAGGTAGCTACTCTTCGCATCGCCCCGACTCGTAGTCCGCATGCCACATAAACGCGTGAGGTATAACCCGCACACTAACTCGGAACTCTCGTAGCTCGCATAGGTCCCTGGACCCGCGTAGGTATTCTCGAATCATGGTCCCCGCATCGCTGAGTCTACCCGCATCGGAGGCGACTTAACCCCCGGTATCATGTCAAGAGGAGAGTGATATTATACTAACATAACAGCTTATCGTTAAACAACATAAGCATAACAAGAATACCCTCTTATACAAACGTTACAAGACACTAACACACATAGCATCATATCATGTCTACTCATCAAACCATCTTATTATGCTTTTTCAGAAATCAATATAAGTCTTTTATAAACACATAAGTAAACCGTTCCTTTTATCTTTCTTAAGTCGTTATACCTAACTTCCCATAAAGCTAGTATAACTCTTAAGCTTTTTGTTTTAAAAACAAATATTCTTCTTCTTTCAAAACTGATTTATAATTCTTTTAAAAGACTTCAAGATCTTTATTATTCAGGCTTAAGTCAAAAGACATTGCCGTAAAACTACGTTCAGTTAACACACGTACGTCTACCGTACTATATATATATTTTAAAATATCATGCTCAAGAGTATAGGAAGAATCACATACCTTCTTGGCGAAATCCACCTGCCAAGTCGAATATGTCGCGCGCAGAGTATCAACCTATAATAGTCAAATACGTCTATCAACGTCTAGACTATTCTGTAGGATAATCTAAGCAGAGGGTTCTCTATTCTACGGAAAATTGGGCAGCACTACCCTACCCGGTAAGCTATACAAGTCTACTGTAAATACAATCTATGTAAATCTGATTCAATCTTCTTTACATGTTCTGAGGTGATTAAGTTCAATTCTCTTCTGTAATATCCTTCTATGTGATTACAGTTCAATACTCTTCTTTTAATAGCCTTCTATGTATTTATACTTATTCCTATACTTCTACAGTATGTATTCTCCAATTACAATAGAAGGATAAGATTATTTACCTCGATAAGCCCAATATTATCCAAGATAAAAGTCGATCCTGAGCGAGGTTTAGCTCCTAGTCTGAACGCTCCGATAGCTCCAAGAAACCCTTAGAAGTTCTTCACAACTTCTACCTAAGTACTATAAGGGATTTGGGGCTAGGGTATTTAGGAATAGTAACTATACTTGGAAGACAACTTTCTACCAAGGGGGTGTACTCGGCCAAGCCACTAGGCTAGAGGGAGAGTGGTGTTTCTGCTAGGCTCTTTTAGAGGGAGAGAGCTCTTGGACGAGAAGCTCACAAGGGAGAGGGTGGGATTTTAGACTTGGAAAGTTTGATTTGTGGATGAAGAACTCTTCATCAAGGGGGGTATTTATAGGGCTTTTAAGGGCTAGGATGAAGCCAAGTGCAAGGCAAGTGTAGGGTGAGGATTCACCCAAGTGCCCTTATCCATCTACTACACATAAATATCACAAATATCCTACCTACTCCAAGCCCTCCAAATCGGCTCATTACTGCCCACACATCCACCAATTAGAGGGTGACAAGTGTCGCCCTCTCGTTGGTCCAAAGTATTTCGTCCCTCGGAAAAATCCGCAAAAAATATAAATGACGAGTCGAATTTTCCCTCACGCAGCTTTGTAAAATGTTTCGTCGGAAAACGATTCTTTTAGTGAGTTGTGCACAAATGTTTTTCGTCCAAGGTGCCTAACTAAGGCTAAACTTTTGTACGTACGCCCTTACGTACATACTCTGGAAATTCGGGGTATAACATTCTCCTCCTAGAAACATTCGTCGAATGTTCCTTCCCAAGACAGATAACGATAAGGTTCTTCATAACTTAAACAAGATGCAAATGCCACATACGCCACAAACAACACTTAGGCATATATGACAATGAAAATTTACAAGTAGGAAAGTGAGTTACACGGAGGTGTGGGAATAGGTGAGGATACTTCTGCCTCATGTCCTCCTCAGCTTCCCACGTCATCTCCTCCCTGAGCTCGTTCCGCCACAAGACTTTGACGGAAGCCACGTCCTTGGTCCGCAGACGCCTAACCTGACGATCGATTATCGCTATGGGAATCTCCTCATACGATAACCCCTCGGTCACCTGGACATCGTCAATCGGATGCACTCTAGATGGATCCCGATACATCTCTCGTGATAGAAACATGAAACACCGGATGCCGCCTCGGATCGGACGACAGATCAACTCATAGGCAACCTTGCCTACCTGCGGACAATCGATACGCCCAATATACCTTGGTGAGTTTCCCTTTCTTCCGAATCTCATCACACCTTCATGGGTGACACCTTCAGAAAACCCAATCATCAACCTCGAACTCGGATCGATGGCGATGATCTGCATATGACTTCGCCGACTCGGTGTCGATGGCGCTCTGGATAAGCTTCACCTTATCCACTGCCTGATGCACCAAATCTGGTCCCACTAACTGCACTCGCCTACATCAAACCAGCCTATCGGCGATCTGCACTTCCTCCCATACAAGGCCTCATAAGGCGCCATCTGAATATTGGAGTGGTAGCTATTATTATCACGAAACTCAACTAGAGGCAAATGATCCTCCCGGTACCACAAGTCAATAACACGGGCTCGCAAAGATATCCTCGAAGTGCGGATAGTGCGCTCTGCTGTCCGTCTGCGAGGATGGAATGCGATACTCGTGCTCACTGCGTCCTAAACCCTTCGGAAAGACCTCCGAGTTAGCGTGAACGGGCTCCTGCATGCGATATGATCGAAATAGGGACTCCATGCGATCGACGATCTCTCGGATGTAAAGTCCGGCATAATCCTCGGTAAAAGGTCATCTTGACGGAAGAAAGTGGGTTGATTTTCGGCCGTCGACGATAACCCAAATAGAATCATGCTTCCTGAGTGCGAGGTAATCCCGTGATAAAGTCCATGCTGATCACCTCCCACTTCCGTGCTCGGGATCTCTATCGCTCGCAACAAACCACCGGGCCTCGTGCTCTATCTTCACCACGACAACATGGGCACCGAGCTACAAACTCGCAACGTCCTCTTCAAGCCATCCCACCAATACACGATCTAAGGTCGTGGTACATCTTGGTCGACTTCGGATGGATAAACGCTTGTGTGCTTCCCCTAGAACCTCGCCGAAGTCACGAAACATCTGGAACACACAACACGCCCTCAAACCTTAGCACCCCATCAGTGCTACCTCAAAGGACCCTTCCTCACGAAGAGCCGTATCGCGATGCGAATCAAAACCGGATCCTCAAATTGTTGCCTCTTCACCTCCTCGACTATGGAAGACTCGGCAACCTCTCGAACTCGAACCCCACTGCTATCAGAACCAATCAATCGAACTCCAAGGCTCGCTAACTGATGTAACTCACGGACCATGTCCCTTCTCTCTGGCTGCACGTCTGATAGACTCCCCATCGACCTACGACTAAGAGCATCTGCCACAACATTGGCCTTCCCCGGGTGGTACTGGATATCAACATCGTAATCCTTAAGTAACTCTAACCACCGTCTCGCCGTAAGTTCGGCTCCTCTGGTGAAGATATCTTTGGAGGCTCTTGTGGTGCAGATAAATATCCACATGAACCCCATACAAATAGTGCCTCTAGATCTTCAAGGCGTGAATCACCGCTGCCAACTCCAAATCATGGGTGGGGTAGTTCCTCTCGTGTTTCTTAAGCTGTCGGGATGCGTACGCTATAACCTTACCCAGCTGCATCAACACACATCCGAGCCCGACGCCTGACGCATCACAATACACAACATAACCGTCTGGACCCTCTGGAAGAGTAAGAACGGGGGCGGTCGTCAGTCTCGCAAGAATCGGAAACCACGCCACAAGCATCACCATCAAACTTAGCCGCTCTCGAGTCAGCCTAGTCAATGGTGCAGAAATAGAAGCAAACTTCTCCACGAACCGCCGATAATAACCTGCAAGACCCAGAAAGCTGCGCACCTCTGTCGGAGTAGTAGGTCTAGGCAACTCCTGACTGCCTCGATCTTGGCCGTATCCACCCGAATACCATCAGCCCCGACAATGTGCCCGAGAAAAGCCACCGAAGCCAACCAAAACTCACATTTGGAAAACTTGGCGTACAACTGCTGGTCTGGAGAATCATCGGACAGATCCTCAAATGCTCGCGTATGCTCCTGCTCTGGCGAGAATAAACCAAGATATCATCAATGAACACTATCACAAACATGTCCAAAAATGGTTTGAACACTCGGTTCATCAACTCCATGAATACCGCCGGAGCATTGGTCAACCCGAAAGACATAACCCTGAACTCATAGTGCGTCTGCAGGTCCAAATGCAATCTAGGGACATCCACCTCTCTGACTCGTACCTGATGATAGCCCGATCGCAGATCAATCTTGGAGAAACATCTCGCACTTCGCAACCGGTCGAACAAATCATCAATCACAGGAAGGGGTATCTGTTCTTAATGGTCACCTTGTTCACCGTTGCCGTAATCAACACACATCGCGGCGTCGCCCTTCTTCTTCACGAACAATACCGCGCTCCCGGGGAGAAACACTAGGCCTGATGAAGCCCTTCTCCAGCAAATCTCTCAGCTGGTCCTTCAGCTCTCTCAACTTGGCAGGGGCCATTCTGTATGGCGGAATGGAAATAGGCCGAGTGTCTGGTAGCACATCGATACAAAACTCTATCTCCCTCTCAGGAGGGATACCCGGGAGGTCGTCTGGAAACACATCTGGGAACTCCCTGACTACTGGAACTGACTGAAAATCTGGTACCGCAGCCTCAGTATCAAACACCCGAATGAGATGGTAAATATACCCCTTATGCACCATCTTCCTAGCCTTGAGGTAAGAAATAAACCTACCCCTCGGCGACACAGTGTTCCCCTCCCACACGATAACCGGCTCCTCAGGAAATTGGAACCGTACCAATCTCTCCCTGCAGTAGACATTGGCATAGCAAGAAGCTATCCAATCCATACCCATGATCACATCGAAATCAGTCATATCCAACTCTATCAAGTTGGCTAGGGTCTGACGACTGCATATGGTCACTGGACAAGCCCTATATACCCGCCGAGCTACCACTGAATCACCCACTGGCGTAGCTACCTCGAAAGGGTCTATGGACTCAGGCTCTATCCCTATCCTACTAGCAATAAGGGGAGATATATAGGACAGAGTAGAACCCGGATCTATCAAAGCATACACATCAAATCCAGCGATAAGGTACCGGACGACATCGGTGAGGCCTCCCGATCTGCCCGGTGGACAAGGCATAAATGCGGTTCGAGGACCGCTAGAATCTGAGACCGCGCCACGACCTGCCGTGACTGCTGGTCCATGAGTACCTTGCCCTCGGGCGAGTAATCGTAGGAGATGAAGACGGCGAAAGAACTTGTAGGTGACCCTACCCTGCGCGCCGCCAGTGGACAGTCCGCAAAGTGACCCTGCTGGCCACAATCGTAACAAGCTCCGGCGATACCACACTTCCGTAATGGGATCTACCGTCGGCCACCGGAGGGGTTGGTCCCGTCGGTCCGCACTCTGCTACCTCGACGTCAAGTCCGGGCCCTGTCTGTCTTCAAGACGGTGCAGAGTGCTCGACTGGTGCGTGGTGCAAATCTAGGCGCCGAGGCCGCCCACCCGAGCTACCAAAAGACCTGCCGCCCCGCCTTCTTCTGCATGCACAACTCGTCGCCTCGCGCTCGCCGCGTCAGTGCGAGCTCTGCATGCGGTAATATCCATGCACGGTGAAGAGCCACACCGCACAAGACTAGGCCATATAATCATCTAGCCCGGTGACGTGGCGATGCACCTGTCCTCCATATACGCTCTGAACGAGGGACATATCGAGCCAACGAATCAAACTCAACGTTGTACTCACTGCGTGCGCCTCTGTCTCAACAACAAAAATCTGTCGGCCCATGCCCTCCTCATCTGTGGAGGCAAGAAGTGAGTGAGGAAAGCCTCCGAGAACTCGTCCCAAGTAGCTGGGGACGCGTGCTCTCCCCGGGATAACTCTCACGAATCAAACCAATCGACTGCGGTATCACGCAGCCGATGCGAACCGAAGGTCACAAACTCGGTCTCTGAAGCCTTGATCACCCGCATGATCCTCTGTAACTGACGGATGAACTCCTGCGGATCATCCTCAGGCCTCGACCCGTAGAACTCTGGCGGGCTACAACTCAGGAAATCCCGTAGCCTCAAACTATCTGCTCTCGGGTGAACCACGGGTACTACTGAATCGGGCTGCTGCATCGGCTATCTCGTATGCGCCACGATCTCCGCAATCGGGCCATCTCCTTGTACCTAACTCCTGCGCCCGGTGTGGGGTGGAGTGCAGTGCGTGGTCTCTTGGGGCGGCGTCGTGGAACTCGTCGTCTCGGGTATAGGCCCGGGCACGAGCCTCGTGACTCTCGGTGTCCTACTAGCGCCTCCGCCGTGCGCCGCCTTGGGCCCGAGTTGCCTTACGTGGAGGCATAAGCGTTCTGAGAAAGGAATACGTTAGAGGTCCAACTTATAACACGCCTCTAAAGCACGATCTCGAGTGAGAAGAATGAAACCAATCCTAAATATCCTATAGCCTCCGATTATTGGTGTGGTGCACACACACGATAATCAAGACTTCTACTAGATACGTGCGTAGACACTTTCAGGATTAATCGCTCTGCTACCACTTTTGTCACGACCGTTCGGGGCGTGGTCGTGCCTACCCGCACCAAGCGATCATACATCAGAGAAAATCTGCGGAATATAAAAACATAAGACATGAAACAATTGTAAAAGAGACACATTTTTATCTGAGAAAAGGGCGCCTTTCGGCATATATATATCAAAATCTGGCAGTTTACATCCCAACTGTACAATAGGACTACAGACCTCTAAGGAAGTAAACAACTATGGCGGGACAGGGCCCCGCCATACCCTGACTGTACAAACCTATCTACAACAGGGAGATCATACCCAAAAGTCGAGCCTCCGGAGAAGATGGAGCTCACGACACCACAAAAGATCCTAAGGATGCGGATCTAGCACACTTGCCCTTACTGCGGCATGAGCGGCCCCGAAGGAGGTCGATAACAAGTACTAAGTATGTGAAAGCGTAAAATACTTAAATGAAATCATATCATTTTAAAACCAATTTTACAAATATGGACGAAACAACCAATGTAACCGCACATAGTGCCACATCATAAACAAAGCAACAATAGGTAAATCGAATGTGTCTTTTCTAGGCTGCGAATGATCGGGCGGGCCAATCGCCCATAGTATCATTATGCAAGCCTAATCCTCGACTCCGTAGTCGCGCATAAGGCCACTCACATGTGCGCATGAGGTATAACCCCGCATCGAGGGTAGCTACTCCTCGGCATCGTCCTGGACTCGTAGTCCGCATGGCCACATAGACCGCATGAGGTATAACCCCGCACACTAACCTGGAACTCTTGTAGCTCCGCATAGGTCCCCTGGACCCGCATGAGGTATTCTCGAATCATGGTCCCAGACCGCCTGAGTCTACCCCGCATCGGAGGGCAGCTTAACCCCCGGTATCATGTCAAGAGGAGAGTGATATTATACTAACATAACAACTTATCGTTAAACAACATAAGCATAACAAGAATACCCTTTTATACAAACATTACAAGACACCAACACACATAGCATCATATCATGTCTACTCATCAAACCATCTTATTATGCTTTTTCAGAAATCAATATAAGTCTTTTATAAACACATAAGTAAACCGTTCCTTTTATCTTTCTTAAGTCGTTATACCTAACTTCCCATAAAGCTAGTATAACTCTTAAGCTTTTTGTTTTAAAAACAAATATTCTTTTTCTTTCAAAACTGATTTATAATTCTTTTAAAAGACTTCAAGATCTTTATTATTCAGGCTTAAGTCAAAAGACATTGCCGTAAAACTACGTTCAGTTAACACACGTACGTCTACCGTACTATATATATATTTTAAAATATCATGCTCAAGAGTATAGGAAGAATCACATACCTTCTTGGCGAAATCCACCTGCCAAGTCGAATATGTCACGCGCAGAGTATCAACCTATAATAGTCAAATACGTCTATCAACGTCTAGACTATTCTGTAGGATAATCTAAGCAGAGGGTTCTCTATTCTACGGAAAATTGGGCAGCACTACCCTACCCGGTAAGCTATACAAGTCTACTGTAAATACAGTCCTATGTAAGTACAGTTCAATCTTCTTTACATGTTCTGAGGTGATTAAGTTCAATTCTCTTCTGAAACCTCATTCGTGAGTAATGAGTACTTGGTTTTTAAAAGGAATAATGTTTCTTGATTTGAATCGAATAAGTATCGAACAAACCACTGCAGCGCTAATAAAGGGAAATGTATTGAATAATTAAGTATTATTAAAACCAGTAGAAACCTCCATCTGCATAGAAGCTAAGATGAGACAAAATGATATTACATTTCCTAGATCATGGCTGCTTTAATAAGATTGATTATGAATAAGAATAACCTACTCACACATAAGGCATACGTTACTCAATTATTTTAAAGAGAGTCGTTATTTGATTAAGACTATAAACTATGAAATCTTTGAAACTAAAAGACTTGAGTATCTGAAATTAGGCAAACTTGAACTTTTGGAAAGAATGTTGTTACTTGACGTTGTTCTAAAAGTGGTATCGTGAGCGATTAATCCTCGGAAAGTGTCTACAACCGTGTCTAGTAGAGTCTTGATTATCGATGTGTTGTGCACCACATCTATAATCGTGAAGGCTGCAGGACATTTAGGATTAGTTTCCATTCTTCTCATTACGAGATCGTGCCTTAGAAATGTGTTATAAGTTGGACCCTCGGCGTATTTCGTTTCACCGATTATGCCTCGCGCAAGGCAACCTGGCCCAGATAGGCAAGGCAGCGAGGAGCTGCTAGTGGGGTACAGAGAAGTACGAGGCGCGAGCCGGTCATTACGAGATAGTGCTTGACGGCGAGTTTTGCGACTCGCTTGGCCCAGTGAGTTTAGAGCGCGGCGATGGTGATGAGACCACGATACTGCACCTCGGTCCACGGCTGGGGTAGAGGAGTTGGGGTACAAAGAGATGGCCCACTTGCGCGAGATCGTGGCGAACATGAGGATAATTTGGATCACGGCCGGTTCGATTCGATGGTACCCGTGGTTCACCCGAGATCGGATAGTTTGAGGCTACGGGACTTTACGAGTTGTAGCCCGCGAGTTCTACGGTCGAGGCACGAGGATGATCCGCGAGAGTTCATCCGGCGATTCTGAGATCATGAGTGATCAAGGCTTCGGAGACCGAGTCGGTGGTCTTAGGTTCGCATCGGCTACGTGATACTGCAGTCGACTGGTTTGATTCGTGGGAGCTGTCACGGGGAGAGTATGCACTTCCAGCCATTTGGGACGAGTTCTCAGGGGCATTTCTTGCACATTTTGCCTCACGGATGAGGAGGGCTCGGTAAACAGATTTTTGATGTTGGCGAGCGAGCGTCTGATTCGAGTACAATGTGAGTTCGACTCATTGGCTCGGTATGTCCCAGCCAGTAGCGATATTGAGGGCCAGTACACTCGTTACGGGTTAGATGACTACTTGGGTGCGGGTAAGGCACGATCCACGGGCCGAACGGGTCGTGACAAATCTGAAGGCATAGCGACTACTAAAACCCAGTACTAACAATGCTATAAAACAATATCACGGGGTCTTTCTAGACGCACCACATGATCGAAGCTTGCCACTCGCCCTCGATCAATGCGCGTCTAGTCTGGAGCATACTGCCGCTCGCGTAGGCCACATAGGCGCGTGAGGTATTCCTCGCGTCGAGCGGCAATAACCCCGATACCCTCTGGACTCCGCGATCGCATAGTCTCATGATCGCGTAAGGCATCCCGCGTCGGGATAAAACACCGGAATGATCAATCCTGGAGCATACCGCTGCTCGCGTAGTCACACGCAGACCGCGTAGGCCATATAGACCGTATCGGGTGGCAAACCCTCGGTATATCAAGTCGAGGGTATGTGATAATATAACGATCTGACGGCTTATCGTTAATCAACATAAGCACGAAGGAAACCCCTTTACACCAACATTATAAGACACTAACACACGTAGCATCATAACATGATTACTTATCAAACCAATCAAGAAAGTATTACAAGGCTATCACAAACCAACATAGTCAAGTTATTCACCCAAGGTACTTTCTGTTTTATGACAACAAGTTCGGGTTTTAACCTCAAAGTACTTCATACATTAATTCTTTAAGAAGATCCGATTCTTTCACAAAAGTCACACAATAACCGTAGTATAAAACTAGAGTGACTATCTCTTTTAAGTAAACCAAAACACTTCTTATTGTAAGATTAAGTAACAACATTCTTTTCCAAGCGTTCAAGTTTTGCCTAATTTCAAATGCTCAAGTTTCTCATTTTCGAAAGGTTTCGTAGTTCATGGTCTTAATTACTTAATAATATAATTCTCTTTTAAAACAATCTGAGAAACATATGCCTTATATGTGAGTAGGTTATTCTTGTTCATAATCAATCTTATTTAAGCAGCCATGATCTAGGAAATGTAATATCATTTTGTCTCATCTTAGCTTCTATGCAGATGGAGGTTTCTACTGGTTTTCATAATACTTTATTAGTCAATACATTTCCCTTTATTAGCGCTGCTGTGGTTTGTTCGATATTTATTCTGATTTCCGAAATTAGTAAAACATTATTCCTTTTAAAAACCAAGTACTCATTACTCACGAATGAGGTTTCACACTTTTTAACAAAATTCATATTAATTCAATTAAGTCAAGTCTCTTATCTTTTAAGATCAATAAATCATTCTTTTTATTTCTCTTAAGTCGTTATACCTAACTTCTCATAAAGCTAGTATAACTTCTTAAGCTTTCAAAACCAAGTATTATCCTTCTTTCAAAAAGGTTTCTTAATTCTTTTGAAATACTTCAAGATTCTTATTATTCAGGCTTAAGTCAAAAGACATTGCCGTAAAACTACGTTCAGTTAACACACGTACGTCTACCGTACTAAATATATTCTTTTAAAAAAATATCATGCTCAAGAGGATAGGAAGAATCACATACCTCGCGACGATTATCGACTATTAGCAAATAGCTCCAAAGTACTGTAATCCTGCTATCCTTTTCCATCCTTCGAGTAGAATACGCTACTCGCAGTACTTCAACCTATAACGGTTATAAAAGTCTATCAATGTCTAGACTACTCGGTAGAATAAATCTAGATACAAGATTCTACGGAAAATTGGGCAGCACTTCCCTACCCGTCAAACTACACAAGTCTACTGTAAATACAGTCCTATGTAAGTACAGTTTAATCTTCTCCTTTAAAATTCTTCTAAAGTGATTTCAGTTCAAGTCTTTTCTGTAATATCCTTCTATTACAGTTCAATTCTCTTCTATGAATCTTATATTCATTTCTATACTACAACAGTATGTAATTCCCAATTACAATAGAAGGTCAAGAGTATTTACCTCGATAAGCCCAAAATTATCCAAGTTTAAATGTCGATCCTGAGCAACGTTTAGCTCCTACTCTGGGTGCTCCAACCCGCTCCAAACAACCCTTAGAAGTTCTACGCAACTTCTTCTTAATACTCCAACCAACTATGGAGATTTTCCTTAGGGTTTCGTTTTGTGACTGAAGGGAACTATAGTAGTATTTCTGGGCTTTTAGTATAGGTGTAACCTTGGAATACTACAAGGTATTTGGGCCAAGGTATTTTGGTATAGTAACAATACTTGGAGAGTATTTTCTACCAAGGGGGTGTATTCTGAGAACAACACCACTAGGAGGGTATTATCTGAAAACAACTAGGCTAGGGGTACCCACGGCTAGCACCACAAGGAGGGGGGGTGTATACACCTCGGCCTACCAGCTGGGGTACTCTCGGCCAAGGGAGAGCGGCTCTCGGCCGAACTCAACACAAAGGGGAGGAGGAGGATTTTAACACTTAGAAATATTTAGGAATGGATGAAGAAGTCTTCCAAAGGGGTATTTATAGGACAAGCCAAGGCAACCAATGGCCAAGATCTTGCCAAGTGCAAGGCAAGTGTAGGGCCAAGATCTTGCCAAGTGCACCTTATCCATCTACCACAAAATATCCTACCAACTCCAAGACAAAAGCCAACCCATTCGTCCACTCCGCCCAAGACGTCTTCCAATGAGAGGGTGACAAGTGTCGCCCTCCGTTGGTCAAAGTGTTCGTCTCTCGGAAAAATCCATAAAATTAGAAATGACATAGCCGGAATTTTCCTTCGCAAGTCTTTTAAAGCGTTTCGTCGAAAAACGACCCTAACCGGGTGTTGTGCACAAATAAAATCGGCCAAGCCACTTTAAAGTTCAAATTTCTCTACGTACGTCCTCACGTACATACTCTGGAAATACGGGGTATAACATATAGTCCCCTGTCGTTGTAGGTACTTACATTCAGGGGTATGGCGGGGCCCTGTCCCGCCATTGTTGTTATATCATTCTTAGAGTGCGATCTTGTTGTGGGCGAGTTTGTAAAGGATATAGCTCGGATTCAAGTTTTATATATATATGTCGTAAGGCAACTTTTCGAAAAAGCTGTTTTACTTCATATTATTTCATGTCTTGTTTTATGTTCACGATTACTCGATGTATGTCTACTTGGGTGCGAGGTAAGGCACGATCCGCAGGCGGGCTCGTCGTGAAAAAGTGGTATCGAGCGATTAATCCTCGGAAAGTGTCTGACCGTATCTAGTAAGTCTTGATTATCGGTGTGTTGTGCACCACACCAATAATCAGGAGGCTATAGGATATTTAGGATTGGTTTCCATTCTTCTCACTCAGAGATCGTGCCTTAGAGCTGTGTTATAAGTTGGACCCCTCTAACGTATTCCTTTCCCTTACCAGTTATGCCTCCGCGTAAGGCAACCGGCCAGAAGGGCGCAAGCGGTAGGAAGTGCGAGTAAACACGAGAGGTTCACGAGGCACGAGCCCAATCATCACCTAGGGTGGTGCTTCATTCGAGGAGTTACGCTCGTCGCGGCCCAGTGAGTTTAGCACGGCGGCGATTCCTCTGCGGCCATGATATCTGGACCTTGATTCCGACCGATGTGAAAGTATAGATTGCAAAGAGGCGACCACATTACTAGCTAGGAGTTAGCAACAAGAGAGTATATTATGTCTGGATTTATCGCGGGTCTTGATGACTATCTAAGAGAGGTTGTGCAAGAGTAGCTCTTGATCGAGCATGAGCATGGCTGCGTGCGGGCTTATGCAGCGGCGAAAGCGTAGAGATCGACGGGTTAACCAAGATCAGCAGAAGAGGGCCAGAACAGTAGGGTCCTTTGGTAACTTTCGAGGCGGACATACCGGCGTGACCCGGTTATGCACCTCTGCGGTCGAGTGGTCCTCACGAACCGGGGCGTTCGAGGTATGCGGAGTTGGTCGAGCTCTAGGGCTTCGATTCACGGCTATCGTAGGTTCCGGCCAGGCGGATTCGATTTTCCTCGGTGTTCACGGTGTGGCGGCGTCCCGGGAATGTCGTCTTTTTGTTGGTGCTTGTTTTACCTGCGGCCGTCAGGGCCATGTGTCGAAAGGATGTCCTAGTAGGAGGATGCAAGTAGGAAGACTCGACCTACGGATCGATTCTGCAGTTGATGGTTCGTAGAGGAAAGGGTGTTAGCTGAGTGAGGCCACCCTTTCGGTGTGGCGTTGTGGTAAGTGTCATTGTGGGAGTGTCGTGCTTCTTCGACAACTTGTTATGCTTGCGGCCAGCGAGGCCATTTTGCGAGAAATTGTCCGAGGCAGGTGGAAGCAGATGTGGAGACTCGACCCGGGACGATGGCTAGTTCATCATCTTCCAGCTATCGCCCAGCGAGGCGGGATTGATTGGAGCAGAGGGGAGTGAAGCAGTAGATACAGATAGATCCTTAACCCTCTAGAGATTAGTATGTGTGATAAGATGAGTATATCTTAAGTGTTATGTTCAGATAACATAAGTGTTAATTGTGATTAGAAATCATGGTTAGTTAAAAGGGTAAGATTGGGGATAGGGAAAATGTGAGCCTTAGAGTTTTATACGTGGAGACCTTAGAGGCAAGGCCATCTTGAGTAAAGATGTTTTTTTTATGTTTGACCCTTGTCGGACTGCATAGTGCATGTGAGATATATTTGTGTGATAAGTCACGAGTAGTGTGAAATGAAAGGGGGTAGTTAAGCTAAGAAGACCACTAGGTTTCGTGACTCGATGAGAGATTTTTCGGATCGGGAACAAGAGTTTTCTTGCGATAGCGGGTCGGGTTGAGGGCGATCGCGGGTCAACCAGCGGCTGTAATGTGGTGGGGTCAGTTCAAGGTGGTCGCGGTGGTGAATCACGAGGTGTTAGGCCCAAGTTTAGTTTACCGTCGTGCGAGTTCGTAGATGCGTTCGACCCGATGGTCGGGCGAGTCGATCCTCTTGTCTTTCGATCGGGACCGTTTACTCGGCGAGAGGTTATGCGAGATGTTATATATCGGGAAGGTTGTAGGGCTGCGCGAGTGCATACTTTCACCCTATGACGATGGAGCCAGGTTACGGCTAGTTCTTTTACGGAAGTTTTACGAGGGGTTAGAAACTTCGAGGTGAGTCTCGATGTCGCGTTCGCCTCGGGCGGTGTTTGGATTTGAGGGTAGCTGTGAGGATTGTTGTCCCTGTTGAGAAAGTGTTTTATAGCTACCATTTCGATTCGGATGTCGCCTTATGAAGCCTTGTAGGGCGGAAGTGTAAGTTCTTATCGATTGGTTCGATGTTGGCAAGGTTGGATAGTTGGTTCATACTTGTTTCAGCGAGGATGTGGATAGGGTGAAGCTTATCGAGAAGAGGTTATTGGCGGCTCGAGTCAGCGAAGTCGTGCGGATAATCGGCGGCGGCTTGGAGTTCGAGTTGACGGTGGGTCTTGAAGGTACCACCGGAAAGGGTATGGCGAGTTTTGGAAAGCAGAGAAACTTAACCCAAAGTGCTTTTGGGCATTTTCAGATTGGTTGTAGAATAGGACAGGTTGCCTATAAGTTAGCATTGTCGTCCGCCGTAGGAGGCAGTACGTCCGGTCTTTCGTGTTGCTAGGTTCGGAAAAATATCGGAGATCCATCCAGAGTGTTCCCAGTTAATGATGACCAAGTTGGAGTTAGTAACCCCGAGATTTTGGAAACTGAAGCAGTAACAGAAATGTGGTAAGTTATGAGAAAGAGTTCGAGTGTACGAGAAAGTGCACGCAGTAAGGAAGAAGCGAGCATGTGTTAAGCACATAGATGTGGTCATTTCTTTTGTAAAGTGAAGGTGCGAAGGGAGTATATTTTAGACTTTGGGTGGGAGCTTTTGTGATGCTAGAGGTGATTCCTCGTGGACTAGGATTAAGTATTTGCGCGGGGCTTTTCTGTGGCCAGGTGTGGCATGATTGTTTTTCGTAAGTATAGTAGTGAAGACTATACGGGCGCATGTGTGTTTTGAGACTTAGAAGGAACATTCGGGACGAATGTTTCTAAGGAGGGGAGAATGTTATACCCCGTATTTCCAGAGTATGTACGTGAGGGCGTACGTAGAAAAGTTTGAGCCTTAAATTAGGCAAGGGACGAAAATTTTGTTCCTGACCCCGAAAAGAATTGTTTCAGGCGAAGCGTTTTCCAAACTGCGAAGGAAAAATACGGTTGCAACATTTATTATTTTGCGGATTTTTCCGAGGCGAAATATTTTGGACCAACGAGAGGGCGACACTTGTCACCCTCAAGTGGACGTTGTTGTGGGCGTTTCTTGCACGATTTCTAGTCAAGGAGTGGGTAGGATATTTTGTGATATTTTGTGTGGTAGATGGAAAAGGTACACTTGCCCAAATCTTGACCCTCCACTTGCCCACCACTTGTCTTGATCTTGGCCATTGATTGGCCTATAAATACCAGCAGGTTGAAGACTTCTTCATCCTAAAACATTTCTAAGTCTTGAAAATCCTCCCTCTTAGTAGAAGCTCTCGTCAAGAGCAACCCTCCCCTTTGAGAAGCCTTTGCGAAAGTACCCCACTCTTGAGAGTTGCTCGTCAAACATACCCCCTTGGTAGAAAAGTATTCTCCAAGTATTGTTACTATTCTAAAATACCTTGGCCCAAATACCTTGTAGTATTCCAAGGTTACACCTATACTAAAAGCCAGAAATACTATTATACTTCCCTTGATCACAAAAAGCGAAACCACAGGAAAATCTTCATAGTCGGTTGAAGTATTAAGAAGAAGTTGCGTAGAACTTCTAAGGGTTGTTTGGAGCGGGTTGGAGCACCAGTAGGAGCTAAGCGTTGCTCGGGATCGACATTTAAACTTGGATAATTTTGGGCTTAGAGGTAAATATCTTGTCCTTCTATTGTGATTGGAAATTACATCTTGTAGTAGTATAGAAAGGAATATAAGATACATAGAAGGATATTCTGAGAAGAGAATTGGTGAAATCACATCGGAAGAATATTAAAGAAGAAGATTAAAGCAGACTTACATAGAATTTGTATTTCTGATGAACTTGTGTAGCTTAACGGGTAGGCAAGTGCTGCCCGATTTTCCGTAAAATAGAGAACCTACAACTTAGAATATTCTACAGAGTAGTCTAGACGTTGATAGACGTATATGGCCTTTATAGGTTGAAAGTTCTGCGAGTAGCATGTTCTACTTGAATGATGGAAAAGGCTAGCCGGGTTATAGCCGTGGAGCGTTTTGCTAATTGTCGATAATCGTCGCGAGGTATGTGATTCTTCCTATCCTCTTGAGCATGATATTTTAAAAGAATATATATATAGTGCGGTGAGCGTCACGTGTGCTAACTGAACGTGGTTTTACTCCGATGTCTTTTGACTTGAGTTTAAACAATAAGAATCTTGAAGTATTTCAAAAGAATTAAGAAACCTTTTTGAAAGAAGAGTAATACTTGGTTTTAAAAGCTTAAGAATTATACTAGCTTTATGGGATGTTAGGTATAACGACTTAAGAGAGATAAAAAGAATGGTTTATTGATTTTAGAAGTTAAGAGACTTGATCTTAAAAGATAAGAGACTTGACTTAATTGAATTAATATGAATTTTGTTAAAAAGTGTGAAACCTCATTCGTGAGTAATGAGTACTTGGTTTTTAAAAGGAATAATGTTTTACTGATTTCGGAAATCAGAATAAGTATCGAACGAACCACTGCAGCGTTAATAAAGGGAAATGTTTTGACTAATAAAGTATTATTAAAACCAGTAGAAACCTCCATCTGCATAGAAGCTAAGATGAGACAAAATGATATTACATTTCCTAGATCATGGCTGCTTTAATAAGATTGTTATAAACAAGAATAACCTACTAACACATAAGGCATATGTTTCTCAAATTGTTTTAAAGGAGAATTATATTATTAAGTGATTAAAACTATGAACTACGAAACCTTTCAAAAATGAGAAACTTGAGCATTTGAAATTAGGCAAACTTGAACGTTTGAAAAATAATGTTGTTACTTGATTTTACAAAGGGAAGTGTTTTGGTTTACTTAAAAAGATAGTCACTCTATTTTTTATACTACGGGTATTGTGTGACTTTTGTGAAAAGCGGATCTTTTAAAAGTTAATGTATGAAGTACTTTGGGGATAAAAACCCGAACTTGTTAACATAAAGTAGAAAGTACCTTGTGTGAATAACTTGATTGTGTTGGTTTGTGATAGCCTTGTAATACTTTCTTGTTGATTTGATAAGTAAACATGTTTAGGATGCTACGTGTATTAGTATCTTGTGATGTTTGTGTAAAGGGGTTTCCCCTTGATTGTGCTTACATTGTTTAACGATAAGCCGTTATGATAGTATTGTACCACTCACCTCTTGACATGATCACAGGGGTTGCGCCTCGTGTAGGGTATACTCGGCGATGCAGGACTATGATTCGAGAATACCTCATGCGGGTCGAGGACCTATGCGGAGCTACGAGTTCGAGTTAGTGTGCGGTCTATATGGCCATGCGGTCTATATGGCCATGCGGGGCTGCGAGTCGGGGCGATGCGGGAGTAGCTACCCTCGATGCGGGAATACCTGCATGCGGGCCTATGTAGTGGCCTATGCGGGCTGCGGGAAATTCTGAGTTAGACGCGCATTTGATCTGCGCGCGAGTGGCGGCCCGATCATGTGGCGGTCTAGAGCGACCTCGTGATCTGATTTATGACTTTGTTGGTGCGTAGGTTTTAGTAGTCGGCTATGCCGTACTTACCGTCACGGTTTTATTATGACACGAGTGGGACACGGTGTTCATGTGTATTCCTTGGTGCTTTTATATCATGTGCCGGCAGTGAGGAAGGTATTCCACGGGCATGATTGATGTTGTGGGCGTGAGACCCATAGTTATGTTTGAGTGATGACTTTGAGGGCGTGAGTCCCTGACTTGACATGACTGCTTATTTATTGTGAAATGTAGTTTGGTTATCATATATGTCTCCTGCTTTATATAGACTACTATGATTTCATTTCTGATATTTTGATTTCACATACTTGGTACTGTTATCTTGACCTCGCCCGGTTTGCGTTCATCTGCGGTAGAGTACACCGATCGTCGATCCTCGCTCTTAGGATCACAGTTCAGCATTTTGGGAAGCTCCGTTTCTCCGAAGGCTTATCAGTGGTATAGTCCCCTGTCGTTGTAGGTTCTTATACATTCAGGGGTATGGCGGGGCCCTATCCTGCCATTGTTGTTATATAATTCTTAGAGGTCTGTAGTACTGTTGTGGGCAGAGTTTGTAAAAGGGATGTAACTGTTCGGATTCAAGTTTTATATATATATGTCGTAAGGCAACTTTTCGCAGAAAAACTGTTTTACACTTCATATTATTTCATGTCTTGTTTTATGTTTCGCAGATTACTCTGATGTATGTCTACTTGGGTGCCCGGGGTAAGGCACCAGTCACGGGCCCGGGCTCGGGTCGTGACAACAACTTTATGGAAGATTAAAAGAATGGTTTTCTCCAGTAATGTAAGCAAAGAAATGATTTGAAATAAAGAAGGGAAAATTGTTTTAAAGGTACCAATTGCTTAAGGTTTTTAAGAAGAAGTCACTTGATTTAGAAACCGTTAATTGTATTTCTAAAAAGGTAGATATGACTTGATACTATAGTTGTTAGTATCTGAGAAGCTGTATTTGAAAAAGAGTCTTTCTAAAGGAGTAGAGGTGCGTAGTACGTTGGGTTAAATTCCCGGATTTTATATGACATTATCGCATCCCAGAAATGGGCCGGGCAGTATACCTTTATGGGCAGACTATATGACATTATCGCGTCCCAGAAATGGGCCGGGCAGTATACCTTTATGGGCAGACTATATGACATTATCGCGTCCCAGAAATGGGCGAACGATATACCTTTATGGGCGGACTATATGACATTATCGCGTCGAGAAATGGGCGAGCGATATACCTTTATGGGCGGACTATGTGGCTTTATCGCGTCCCAGTTGGTAGGCGATATAGCGTCCCTCCATAAAGGGTCGGATTATGTTATGTAAAGTAAGTAAGTTATATGGTAATGAACTTGATGATTTTCCTAAGTATGTACGTAAGAATGTGGCTATAACTTTTATTGAAAAATGGGAAAAGATAATAAGGTACGATTAAGTTCACGAGATGGTAATGACATGGTAGGTTCAGGTATTTACTTCTTTTACACTTACCTCTGTCATGCTTTTATACAGATATGTTTTATTTGTTGTACCTTACTTCCATTACATATTCGGTACCTGTTGTACTGACCCGCCGAGTGCGTTAAATGCGCATGATTGTGGGTACAGGTTGGTGATCCTTGCTCTTAGGATCTCGGTTCAGTTTTTGGGAAAAAACTCCATTTACTCCGGAGGCTTATCTCTTGGTACGGTTTCCCTTGAGGTTGTATATTCATGTGTATTCAGGGGTATGGCGGGGCCCTGTCCCGCCACTGTTGTTATGTAAAAACTCTTAAGTGCAGTAGTCACGTGTTGTGGTTTGAAACATGGGGCCAGGTTGTCTGATTTTTCTTTGATTATGCATATTTTATGGAAGGAGGCCTTGCTCGGCTAGTACGTGTTATTATTTTCTAAATGTTGTATGTTGTGTATGTTCATTGCTATTCTCGATGTATACAGGCAGGGTGCGGGTAGGGCACGATCGCGGCTCCCAGTGGTCGTGACAAAGTGGTATCGAGCGATTAGTCCTCGAAAGTGTCTGAGACCGTGTCTAGTAGAGTCTTGATTATCGGTGTGTTGTGCACCACATCTATAATCGAGAGGTGCGAGACATTTAGGATTAGTTTCCATTCTTCTCTCTTTGAGATCGTGCGATGAAGTGTCATAGTAGGTTGAATCCTCTCGACCTATTCTTATGAAAGCGATTATGCCTCTACGGAGGCGACCGGGGCCGAAGGGCAAGGCGCGGCGAGGCGCTAGCGGTACTCAGAGGGTTACGGACTTGGGGCGGACTATGCACGAGGTAGTAGGCGGGTCGGCGAGTTCACCACGCCGGCAATATTAGAAGGCCAGGCGGCGGTAGCTCGAAGGTTCGTGCGAGCCTCGATCCACGGCGAGGCGAGTATAGAGACTACGGAGAAGCGGTCGGGCTTTTGACTAGCATAGTGGTAGGCGTGGCAAACGGGAGCGGTAGCTAACCACAGAGGCGGTTTGCGGATTCGGGATTTTACGGATTGTCATCGCCCGAGTTTTATAGTTAGTGCGAGGAGGATCCGCGGGGAGTTCATTCGGCGGCTCTGACGGACTATGCAAGTTCTTAGGGCTTGGAGGCAGTGCATTATGCTAGCCTCTTCTGGGATTCTGCGATATTGCGTTGAGTGGTTTGAGTCATGGGAGCTATCGAGAGGTGAGGATGCTCTTCCGGTGTTTGGGAGGAGTTCACGAGAGGCCTTCATGGATCACTTTGCCTCTGAGATGAGAGAGCCCGTGTGGATAGATTCTTGACCTTGAGGCGGAATGGGAGGACTATCGGTCTGACACAGGTTTGACTCTTTGGCGACATCGCACACCATTGTAGCTGACATGGCGGATAGAGTTCATCGTTATGTGATGGGGCTAGACCGTCATATGATTACTGCATGCTTGGGGGTGGCTCTTCAGCCCGGTATGGACATTGCTAGTGTTACACCCCGTAAATTCAAGAAGATAAGATAAGAACATACCAAGGAATATAAGATTTGAAAGTTTGAAAGATAAGTTGACAAACATGTGTTGGATGGATTTTGAGTCTACCTTGGAGTGTTGTACCCTAGTTGTTAAGAATTGTAAGGTGTTTAAAAAGCCTAGTGTGTAGTCCGTTAAATCTAGTTCCCAACGCAACAAACCGCTCGTCGATAGGACATCGGGGTCGAAAGTTATGGAAGTTACAAGTTCGGTCTTGTGATCGAGCAAGCGATGGTTTCGATTCGAAGTCACGTGCGCGCGGTGCCGGTTGTACTAGGGGTTCGCTGAGGTTGCAGCGCGCTTGAGGAATGCGAGGGCGCGGCGGAATGCGGTAATTATTCTACGAAGTGGAGCGCCGCGGCTGAGCGGGATTTTTACTGCGGTAAGAGGCGCAGCAGGATATTTTGATTAAAGCCTATGGGAGGGTGACAAGTGTCCCTCCCATCCTTTTGACCAGAAAAGGGTCCTATTTTAGGGCCAAGTCTTGGAAGACTTGGCCATTTCATCTTGGAAACCCTCCTAAGAACCCCTCTCCCTTTCTCTCTAGATTTTTGAAGAAAACCTAGCCTAAGGAAATTGTTGGAGCGGCGGCAAGAAGGCAAAGTGTGGGTAAACTTGTGGGAAGCGCGGGGGGACGAGTTTGACGGAAAAGAAGTGGAAGAAAGGGGCTTTTGTGGGCTATTCCAAAAGGTAAAAGTTTCCCCCTTCTCTTGGATATAAGTTCTAATACTTGTTATAGTTGATTTAGACCACGTGAAGCATGTATTAGAGATTGGTAAGTACTATGGATTTTTGAAGGCTAGAAATCCGAAATTGACATGATTGAGTCATTTGAATTTGAATTACAATTTGGTCGTTACCTAAAGTCGTCGCATGTTATCTACTAGAGGATTGTAGTAGCTTTAATCGATTTCGGCTTGATTACATGTCATACTAAATAACTTGGATTGAAAAGATAATTGGAAAAGATTTAGGATTGGTTATATTGTTGGCCAAGAATGGCATGGAAAGTATTGGTTTATTTTGTATTATTGTGGGGCGGAATTTTACACGTATTGTTAGGCATGTAATCCCCTTGTATTTACTGAATTAATTGTGTGCCTTAAATGCGGCGTTTGGTTATTGAATACGGACCTTGAGAAAGGTGGAAAAGTACGTAGAAACAAAGGAAGTTCTGTCCAAATTTCCATAGAATAAGGGGCTTTGCAATTAGAGTATTTATACGTTAAAGCTAGGAGCTAATAGACGTATTATGACCATTATAGGGTGAAGTACTACGAGTAGCATATTCTACTTGGAGGGTGGAAAAGGCTAGCAAGAGTATAGTACTTTGGGACAGTTTGCTACTTGTCGATAATCGTCGCGAGGTATGTGATTCTTCCTATCCTCTTCAGCATGATTATTTGTGAAATATATAGTGCGGTAGATGCACGTGTGTTAAAGGAATTTGATTTCCCTTTTTGTGCCTTGACTTGATATGAAGTGTAAAGGTCTTGATTGTGTGAAAAACCTTATTCGTTAGTAGTGGGTGCTCGGTTGTTAAAGAATAAGCCCTCTTAGTCTCATAAATGCTTATAGTTGTAATTGGTTGGTTTATAACATAAAGTGTTATAACGGCTTTATGGGAAGTTTGTTATAACAACTTTAGGTAGGAAAAGAAATGGGTTGTGAGTTTTAAAAGATAAGAGACTTGACTTATAAATGACTTGATGTGATACATTAAAGACTTGGTTTGTGTTAAAAAGTTGTGAAACCGCATTTTTGAGGAATGGGTATTTGGGTTTTAAAAGGAAGAAGTTATATTGGTTTCGGAAATGAGAACAAGTATCGAACAAACCACTGCAGCGCTAATAAAGGGAAATGTATTAACTAATTAATTATTATTAAAACCAGTAGAAACCTCCATCTGCATATTAACTAACTAATTATTATTGAAGTGTTTTTGTTAAAAAGAAGGTATGAGAATTGTTTTGGTTTACTTAAAAAGATAGTTACTCTATTTTGATACTACGGGTATCGTGTGACGCTTGTGAAAGGAATGAGTCTTTTTAAAGAGTTAAAGTACGTAGTACCTTGGGGTTAGCACCCGGATTCGTTGTAAGAAAATGAAAGTCTATGGGTACGTTGAATTTGCCTATGCTTGTTGAGATAGCCTTTGTTGTGCAAGTGTTTGATTTTGTACTCTAGGAGTCTCGATGGAGGGCGGCTACTGTGTTATTGTTTGGACATCTTGACACGTTGGGTAGCCGGGTATCTTCCGATGAGTATTATATTGTTATTGATTGGACATCTTGACACGTTGGGTAGCCCGGGTATCTTCCATTGAGTATTATCTTGTTATTGATTGGACATCTTGACGTTGGGTAGCCGGGTATGCTTCCATGATGAGTATTATCTTGTTATTTGTTTGGACATACTGACACGTTGGGTGGCCCACGGGTATGCTTCCACAGTGATTGCATCTTGTTATCTCCTTTGGGCATACCGACACGTTGGATGGTCCACGGGTATGGGCCCACTAGGGCGATTCTGAGGGCCGTACTTATCTGAGGTGAGATCTTGGGCATGCGGCCATTGTGCGGGTTAAATTCCTGGGTTGTATTTGAGTGATAATTTTACGGGCGTGAGTCCCTGACTTGACATGACTACTTTTATGTTGTACTGTAGTTTGGTTATCATACATGTCTCCTGCTTTATATAGACTATTATGATTTCATTTCTGATATTTTGATTTCACATGCTTGGTACTGTTGTCTTGACCTCCTTGAGCTGCGTTCATCTGCGAGTTGAGGTACATAGCTTGGCGATCCGCACTCTTAGGATCGCTATTCGGTTCTCGGAAGCTCACGTCTCAGGAAGCTTGTCACGTGATGCAGTTCCACTGAAGTTGTAGACTTTTGTACATTCGGGGGCATGGCGGGGCCACATCCCATCGTTATGGTTTTAAAATTCTTAGAGTGCATGCCTTTGTTGTGGCGGGGTTTGTAAGGATGTAGCTGTTCAAGTTTTCATTTATGTACAAAAGGTAACCGTTTGGGTTAGCTTTATTTTCTTATTTCATTTTTCTTTCATGAGTTTTTATTTCCATTGGTTTTCTCGATGTTGTATCACTAGGGTGCAGGGTAAGGCACGATCGCGGGCCAGTCGGGTCGTGGCAGCTAAGATGCGAGCTATCTTGCGAGGATAGAGGATAGAGAGGAGGATCAGTTGACTCGAGCCCGGCCCAGAGGCCGGGGCAGCGAGGTCTCGGGGCGATTTTGGCGGACAGCCTCGGCGTGAACTAGGTCTACATTACATCCGGCAGAGTGCTCCTCCACGATTTCCGCGGGGTTTTACAACCCGGGAATGCGAGGGCGGTCAGTCTCTAGAGCAGTCTCGAGAGAGATGGGGTTCGATCGATCGAGCCACCTTTGCCTCAATCGCCCGGTGTGGTAGGTTACATTAGGGTATGTCGCGCGATGCGGTGCTTGTTTTCTTGTGGCGTCTAGGCCATATGTTAAGAAAGTGTCCTTATAGAGGTCTGGTGGGGACAACACCGTCTTTGGATCGATTCGGGTTCTTCGCCATCAATAGCTAGGCGGAGGTTAAATGCGCGGCAGTCGTGGCAGAGGTCGTGGTGGGAGTTCCCAGTTTTAGCGGTCCTTTGAACCGCCTATATGATTTCAGGTATGTCTTTGGCCCTTTAGAAACTTGTATGCATGATAAAGTTGTGGTATGTTTAAATGTCATGAACAGATTATGTTGAGACTATGTATATGCTAGAAAGAGTTGGAAGTACGAAAAGATAATCTCTTTTGGGCTTATGATGGATGGATATGCGTGTGCGAGGTATTAGGGCCATGTGTGGCATTATTGGTATGTCGGGATTGTGAAAGGAAACTATGTCGCTAATTATAAGTTTGACTCCGAAAGAACATTCGGGGACGAATGTTTCTAAGGGGGGAAGAATGTTACACCCGTATTTTAGGACATGTTTTAAGAACGTACGTAAGAACTCACAAGTGTTAAGATTTGAGACTTGTAAAAATTTATCGGAATTATGAAATTGTCGGAAAACGTAATATTATGACGAATGGGAGGGCGACACGTGTCACCCCCTTAAGTGAGCTTGGGCGAATTGGACATGGGCAAAAGGGTCATTTGACCCTTGTTAGGAAGACAAGTCTTGCAACTTGAAGAGCTTGACATAATTGACTTGGTCAATGGGCCCACAAAGTCTTGATAATTAGTAAGACCTCATCCAAGCCACCCATTTGTTTGCATCTTGACCCTCCATTGTGCTATATAATACTAGTAGTAGCAATACAAGCTTAACACTTAGCCAAATTTTCAAGAAAATTGAGGAACAACAAGAGCCTAGCTCTCGGGTTTGCCTACTCTCTACAACAAGGTTCTTGAGTGTATTGTAAGTGTATCTCTGTTACACCCCGTAATTACAGGACATGTTTTAAGAACGTACGTAAGAACTCGCAAGTGTTAAATTAGAGACTTGTAAAAATTTAACGGAATTATGGAATTGTCGGAAAACGTATTATTGTGACGAATGGGGAGGGCGACACGTGTCACCCCCCCCCCCTTATAAATGCCTTGGACGAAATTGGCATGGCCAATATGGTCATTGACCATAGTCCTAGATGGCAAGTCTTGCAAGTTGATTAGCTTGAGAAGTTTGACTAAGTCAAGGTCCCACAAGTCTTGATATTTGTTAAGAGATCATACTTACCACACATTTGTTCATATCTTTTACGTCCATTATTTTATATATGTATACTAGTAGTGAAACTAGTCCCACACTTAGCCAAAATTTCAAGAGAATTGGATGAACAACAAAAGGAGCTCTCGGGTTCTAGCTCTCAAAGAAGGAAATTTTTTTGTTTCTTGTCCATTAAGCCCCACATTTTAAACCAAGGTTCATGAGTGTTATGTAAGTGTATCTCAATAGAAAAATCTTGGAAAAAAATAGTTTACGGGTTAGTCAAAGCGAAAACCTAAAGTCTTTCTAGGTTTTGGATTGGAAGTTGAAGGACAGTTGTTGGTATGGTTCTAAGGGTCTCAACGAGCGGATTGAAGTGTCTTGGAGAGGTTCTAAACTACTAGGAGCGACTTGGTTGGAATTGGATTAAGATTCGTTGAGGTATAATTTTGTCCTTTAATGTGTTACAAGATTATATATTTATATTGTTGTTGTTAGCTTTACGTGTTGCTAGCATGAAGTTGATATGTAGAAGTTTATAAGGATTGTGGATTGATTGTAGCATTGGAAATCCGGAATGTAATATAAGCCATGTTAAGTTGGATTTCAATTTAGTCGTTATTAGAATCGTCGCATGTTATTGATTTGAAGATTTTGGTAGTTTTAACCAAATGCGACTTGATATCATGTTATGATTAACAATTTGGATTGAAATGGAAATTTGATAAGTATTGGTATGGTTGAACTCTAGGTGGTCGAATTTGGACTTTTAGTTTGTTATTCATTTGTATTGGACTACCTTCTTTATTGTTGTGAGCCAATTGGGGCTGTTTAGTTATTCATTTGTATTGGACTACCTTCTTTATTGTTATGAGCCAATTGGGGCTGTTTGGTTATTGTATTTCGGCCTTGAAAAAGGTGGCAAAGTGAGTAGAAACAAAGGAGGTGCTGTCCGATTTTCCGTAGAATTCTGGGACTTAGCACTTAGAATATTCTCGTTTGAATTAAGAGGTTAATGGGCGTATTGTGCCATTATAGGTTGAAGTACTTTGGAGCCTTTTGCAACTTGTAGCTAGTAAATCGCGAGGTATGTGAACCTCTTCTTTCTTTGGCATGATCCTACGTATGAAATCTCCATGTGATAGTATTTCAAGATTCCTACACTCTTAGAAGTTAGAAGTATTTACATTGTTGAATCTAAGTTAAGAGTATGTTTAAATTGTCCTAAGTCCTTACTAGGTCTTATGGGAGGCGTTGGTAGACGGTTAGGAAGTTATGAGATTTGATTTAAAGGCTATGTGTCTTGATTTGTTTAAAGTAAGTAAGTGGATTTTATGTTGAAAATGACTTGAATTTATATGTGAAAAGGGATTGATTTTAAAGTGGAAGTTATATGATTTTAAGGGAATGAATTACTTGGTTTTGGGAAGGTATGGAACTTTATATGTTTTTGTATAAGTAATTGGGCTTTAAAGGAAGTATGTTATGAAGTTTGAAGACTAAGAACTTTGATTGTCTTTTAATGATTATGAAGTTTTAAGCACGATTCTTTTAAGTATGTATGCGTAGTATCTTTGGATCCGTTTTCCTAAATGTTGTAAGAATAAAAGTGGCATAAGTTCTCTAAAAAGAATGGTTGTTATAATAGCTTTATGGGAAGTTGTTATGACGACTTAAGAAGAAGTGAAAAGATGGTTTAAAAATGTTATGTAAGGAAAATCACACAGAGCCTACAAATAGGCGGATTACGTTATGAGATACAGGAGCCTACAAATAGGCGGATTGCGTTATGAAATACAGAGCCTACGAATAGGCGGTGCGTTATGAAATACACAGGAGCCTACGAATAGGCGGATTACGTTATGAAATACACGAGCACACATGGCGGATTACGCCATATTACCAGGAGCCGCGCCAGGCGGGTTCGTCATCTTCTGCAGAGCCGCGGCGGGCGGATTATCTTCATGATTCCACGATGCAAGGCCGCGGCGGGCGGATTATGCTACATGATTCCACGATGCAAGGCCGGCGGGCGGATTATCTTTACATGATTCCGCGATGCAAGCCCGGGCGGGCGGATTATGCCACATGATTTATGAGTACCGTGTCCAAATGGGCGGATTACGTTATCACGTATGGATAATCAAAGTAAGCTCCCAAATAAAGTCCCTCCATAATGGGCGGATTATGTTATGTAAGATATGTAAGTTATGTGAAAAAGTGAATTAAACTCTTAAGTATGTATGTATGAATATGTTGTTAAATTTTTGAAATAAGGAAAGGCAGTTAATATATGATTGATTTGAGTTAAAGGACATTCTTTTATCTGAATCTGATTTGGTTATTGCATTTTATTTCTGTTCCATACTAAATTTTTGTTATCTTGACCCGCCGAGAAGTGCGTTAAATGCCGCGAGTTATAGGTACCAGGTTGGTGATCCTTGCTCTTAGGATCTCTGTTGATTTTGGAAAGAAGTTCCTTTCACTCGGAGGCTTATCTTTTAGTGCGGTTTCACGATATGGTAGACTTATGTATATTGAGGTATGGCGGGCACTGTCCGCGCATGATTATAATTCTTAGAAGTGCAGTAGTCACATTTTGTGGGTCGGTTTGTAAGAGACGAGGCAAGCGCCGTTTATGTATGCGTTCGGGAAGGTAGCCTGTCGGCTAACTTTGTTGTTTATTCTTGTTGTTTTATTTTATAAGTTTCATGTATGTTCGCTGATTTTCTACGATGTATACTGTAAGGTGCCCGGGTAGGGCACCGATCGCGAGCTTGAAGTCGGAGTCGTGACAAAAGTGGTATCGAAGCGATTAGTCCTCGGAAAGTGTCTGAGGCCGTGTCTAGTAGAGTCTTGATTATCGGTGTGTTGTGCACGTCTATAATCGAGGCTGCGGGACATTTAGGATTAGTTTCCATTCTTCTCACTCTGAGATCGTGCAATAGAGTGTATTAATAGGTTGATCCGTCTCAGCGTATTCTTATGTATGTGAATCGGCTATGCCTCACGGAAGCGACCGGGGCCCGAAGGGCAAAGCGCGGCGAGGCGCGATGGTCTGTGAGTTACGAGTCGGGCAGAATATGCACGAGGTAGTAGGCGGGTCGGCGAGTTCAGCCAGCGGTATTAGAGGCCGAGGCGGCGGTGTAACGACCGTTCGGGGCGTTCTGATGCCTTATCGGGCACCTGGTAATCTGATACAATCATCGAGAAAACGTGGAAAATAAAACTTTAACAAGAAACAAGATATATGAACATAAAGCAGGCCAACCCAGCGGTTACCTTCCGATAACATAAATAAGTACAACTCTTTCAAAGCGAGCGGTTTAATCCTTTTCACAACCACCTTGCAGCGATTACTCTGAACTCTAGATTTACAACAACTATGACGGGACAGGGCCATACCACGAATGTACAGAAACTACAACTCGAGAACCGCATACCAAAAGATAAGCCTCGGAGAAGCGGAGCTTCCCAACCTGGCGAGATCTAGGCGAGATCCACGGCCGATGTACCTCTACTGCGGCATGAGCGCGGCCCGAAAGTCGATACTGGCGGTACCAAGTATGTTATCAAATCTGTAAATGAAATCATAATAGCCTAAAAAGCGGAGACATGTATGATAACCAAAATACGATGCAGCGACATAAGCGATCAAGTCGGGGACTCGCGCCGCCAAAGTCACCACTCGGAATATAACTATGGGTCTCACGCCCACAACATCCATCATGTTCGCATCGTGGCGCGTGCCGGAATCTTGCATCGGTGTAGACGTGTCGTGATGCAACAATAATAACAAGGCGCGTGGCCCGCGTACCGGAATCTTGCGCCGGTGTAGACATGCCCGTATAACCTCAATAAGCGGGTGGTCGACCTGCGCGCGTGGCCACGTGCCCCGGAATCTTGCGTCGGTGTAGACCGTCCATGTTGCGATAATAACCATATATCGGGTAATCAACGGCCGTGGCGCGTGGGCGCATGCCGGAATCTTTGCGTCGGTGTAGACATGTCCGTGTGACATCAGCAACAAGGCGATAATCAAAATGGTAACATACCGTGGAATTCTCCATCAGCCGCCGCGTCCAAGTAAGTTCTCAACAAGTCAGCGGACCTCTGTCGAGAGCGGTAACACGAAATACCACTTGCACGACAAAGGCTATCATCACAAGCATAGGCAAGTTTCACGACAACAAGCATAGGCAAGTTTCACAACAACAAGCATAGGCGAGTTTCACAACAACTCAAAGTACTTTCATTTTATGCCAAAGTCGGGTTTTAACCCCAAAGTACTACATCGTTAAGTTCTTTTAAAGAGATCCATTACTTTTATAAAGTCACCCGATACACGTAGTATTAGAATGACCAACCCACGTTCCTTTTTAAAATCAAGTAACAACATTCTTTTCCTAAGTTCGGTTTGCCTAGTTTGATTACTCGAAGCTTCTCATTTTCAAATGCTCGAGTCACTTATTTTAGAAAGGTTTCATAACTCATAGTCTTAATCTCTTTTAAAACAATTGGGTAACATATATGCGTATATGTGAGTAGTTTATTCTTGTTTATAACGATCTTATTCAATGACCATGATCTAGAAAATGTAATATCATTTTGTCTCATCTTAAAGCCATGCGGATGGAGGTTTCTCTGGTTTTAATACAACACGTCATTATTCAATACATTTTCCTTTATTAGCAGCTGATAGTGCAGCCGATACATTACGATTCGAAATCGGTAAACATTATCCCTTTAAAAACCAAGTACTCATTACTCACGAATGAGGTTTCACACAAACGTCACATTAAAACAAATAAGTTAAGTCTCTTATCTTATAAGATCAAGTCTCTTAACTTTTAACATCGATAAACCATTTTCACTACGTAAGGTCGTTATAACTAACTTCCCGTAAAGCTATTATAACACCTATGTTTTAAACCAACCAAATCACTTAGCACGTATGCGTCTGCCGTACTACATAGTTCAACAATCATGCTAGAAAAGATAGGAAGAGGTTCACATACCTCGCGACGATTTATCGACAATAAGCAAAATGCTCCAAGTACTACAACGCACTGGCCACTTTCCACTCCTCGAGTAGAATCGCTACTCTTAGTCTTTCACCTATAAAGGTCACAAACGTCTATTAACTCCAAAACACAAGTTTCTATCTTCTACAGAAAATTGGCGGCCTCACACATGGCGTAAATCTCTCCTCTACTATCGAGGCGTTTGCTGAAGCCAACCGGGGGTTTACGTCTAAGGGCGTGTACAATTCTACTCGATACTACACAAGTCTCTGTCTGATCCTATGTAAATCTGATTCGATTCGATTCTTTATTCTTGAGCTTAAGTCAAAAGACATTGCGAATACTAAGTATAGTTCCATATATAGTATCCTTGACTATATATTCAACAAGCATGTAATTTCCAATTACAATAGAGGACAAGATAATTACCTCGATAAGCCCATAATTATCCAAGTTATAATGTCGATCCTGAGCAAGGTTTGGCTCCATCAGTGCGCTCAAACCACTCCAAACAACCCTTAGAAGTTCTAACCAACTTCTGCTCAAATCTTGACCAATGAAGATTTCCTTAGGGTTTCGGTTTGAGACTAAAAGGACAAAAAGTAGTATTTAGGGCTCTACGTATAGAGGTAACTTTTGGAATACAACAAGGTAAAGGCTAAGGTATTTTGGGCATTATAACAATCTAGGAGTATTTCTATACCACAAAAGGAGTATTATCACGAAAACAACTAGGCTAGGGGGTACCCATGGCTAGCACCTCAAAGGGGAGGGTTTCTCGGCCAAAGGCCTTTACTAGGAGGGGGCTCTTGGGCGAGAGTCAAACAAGAGGAGAGGGAAGGATAGCAAGACTTGGAACATTTTGGATGAATGAAGTCTTGAAGCGAGGGTATTTATAGCAAAACCAAAAGCCAACCAATGGCCAAGATCAAGCCATGTGCAAGGCAAGTGTAAGGCCAAGATCAAGCCAAGTGCACCCTAGACCTACTCCTTAAAACCCTCACAAATATCTACACAAATATCTACCGCCTCTTGCCGCCAGTTCGGCCAGTGCGCGTCTTTCCATTGTGAGGTGACACATGTCACCCTCCCGTTGGTCGAATGTTTCGTCTCTCGGAAAAATCATAAAAATACAAAACGACATAGCGGAATATTCCGCGCAAGTTATGTAAAATGTTTAGTCGAAAACGACTCTGGCAAGGTGTTGTGCACAAGGTAACCGGCCAAGCCACTGGCGGGGTGACACGTGTCACCCTGTTGGCCTCAAAACGTCTTCGAAAAATATCACAATGGCCAAAATCTAGAAAACAAAGTGGGCCCATAAGCCAGTAAATTTCTCAGTGGGCCCAGCGTGACCATTTCAGAAAATAAAATCTCAAAATTCTAATATAATCTATGAAGTCCAAATACCAAATCTGGGAATCAATTCCCATTCTTGAACCTTTTTCTTCACAAATAGCAGGAAACTTTTAGTGAAAACTCAATCTTTCTTTCTTTTCAAAATTTATGTCGTACTCTGCTTGCGTCGTCCTCACATATATACCACTGCAACTACGGGGTATAACATTCTCCTCCTTAGAAACATTAGTCGAATGTTCCTTCTCAATCGGATAACGATAAAGTTCCTCTAACAAGTTCTTGGCGCCGCGACGCCACGAACTAACCACACGTCCTCTTCTTTCCTTACTCGTGCCGCTTCTCGAACACTTGAACTCTCGATCGTACCATACTTGATCATTACTTCCGTTCGAAAATCTGCGAGTCACTACCTCGAACTTGGTCATCTTACTAACCTCGAACTTCCAAGGCCATTCCCGGCCTTCTGAACGCTTCTGGTCGAGCGTCCACGAACTCATCGATGGTCACACAAACTTGGGCCTAGCATCCTCGTGACCCTACCACCTGGCGGGACCACCCAGAACTGACCCCACCCCAAACCGGGTTACAGGTTGACCCGCAAATGGTCCTCCACCCGACCCCAACGCGCAAACTCTTGTTCCCGTCCGGAACAATCTTACTAATTCACATCATAAGCTACCACTTCCGTCTCACACTACCCACGGACTTTTACACAAATAAATCCACGTATACCACTACTCGATAAGGGTCAAACATAAAATAAATCTTTAACTCAAGACGACCTTACCACAAGGTCTCGGTCGTGACATAGTCTAAGGTTCACACTTACCATGCCCCATCGTATCCTCCCAACTAAGCATGTTTTCTAACTCATAATTAACACAACGCTATTCGTACATAGCACATAATAATGAGACCATCATAACAAGCATACCAAAACTCTAGAGGTTAAGGATATACAGCTAGGCGGTTCGAGGCCGCTAAAGCGGAACTTCCACCGCGACCTCTAGTGGCCATGGCTCACAGTAGTCTGTGCTATCCTACAGCGCTACCACAGTGGACAGTCTCTCGTCATATGGCCCTGTTGGCCGCAAGAATAACAAGCTCCCTTGGTACTCGACACTCCCGAAATGCGGTCTACCGCATCGACCACGAGGTAGGGTGACTGCGTCCCAACACCCTACTCACGAACATCTGAAACACAGGAGCCACGACTGCTCTGAATATCCCAAGGTCGAGAAGCTGCGGAGGACCACTCTGCAATGGCGGAGGTACATAACTAGTCTGCTGAGGCGGTCCGCCTCGAAAGTCGCAAAATATCCGGCCGTCTTGGCAACCTGTGGCGGTCCGCTGCGTCGATCTCTGCGCTCGCACCAGTGCATGAGCACGAATCGGGCAATGTCGTCATGCGGTGAAACACGAACAACTCTGCTGGTAATCATCGAGCCACTGTAACATATCGGTGCACTCGATCCTCCATACTAGCTACTAATGCGGGAACATCTGGGCGATGAGTCGAACTCCACATTGTACTCGGTATGCGCCGTTACGCCTCAACATCAAAAATCATGCCGAGCCCTCCTCGTTTGTGGAGGCGAAATATGCGGAAGGCCCGAAAACTTCGTCCCAAGCGGTGGAAGTGCATGCTCTCCCGGGAGAGCTCGCGAAGTCAAACGATCGGCTGCGGTATCACGCGGCCGTCGCGAACAAATATCACGGACTCGGTCTGAAGCCTTGATCACCGCGTGATCCTCTGCGGCGGATGAACTCCTGCGGATCATCCTCGGCCTCGACGTGAAACTCGGGCGGGCTACAACTAAGAAATCCGTAGCCTCAAGTATGCGCCTGCACTCGGGTGCCTACGAGTCTCACAGGCTGCTGCGTCCGGCCTATCATATCGCCACAACCACGGCGATAAGCGAGCCGTCTCGCTGACCCGTCTCCGCTCGGTGTGGGGCTGGAGGCTCAGTCTTGTAGTCTCGGCGGCCACCGCTGCGGCTCTAAGCTCTCTTTGGTCTTTGGCGGCGCAAAACTCGCCGTCTGAAGCACTACCTCAGTCTTGTGGGGCTGCGCCTCGTACTCCTCTGAATCCCACTAGCTCCTCGGCTGCCTTGCCACTCCCAGGCCTGGTTGCCTTCGCGAGGCATAAGCGGTAAAAGCGAAACACGTCGGAGGGTCCGACTTACAACCACTCTAAGGCACGATCTCGGAATGAGAAGAATGAAACCAATCCTAAATGTCCTATAGCCTCCACGATTATAGATGTGGTGCACAACACACCGATAATCAAGACTCTACTAGACATGCGTAGACACTTTCCGAGGACTAAGCGCTCGATACCACTTTTGTAACGACCGTTCGGGGCGTTCTTGTGCCTTATCGGGCACCCTGGTGATACAATCATCGAGAAAACCAGCGGAAAATAAAACTTTAACAAGAAACAAGATATATGAACATAAAGCAGGCCAACCCAGCGGTTACCTTCCGATAACATAAATAAGTACAACTCTTTCAAAGCGAGCAGTTTAATCCTTTTCACAACCACCTTGCAGTACTACGGACCTCTAAGATTTACAACAACTATGGCGGGACGGGGCCGCCATACCACAGATGTACAAGAAACTACAACTCGGGGAACACATACCAAAAGATAAGCCTCGGGACGGAGCTTCCCAAAACGCTGGCGAGATCCTAGGCGAGGATCCACGACCGATGTACCTCTACTGCGGCATGAGCGCGGCCCGAAGGAGGTCGATGCATGTACCAAGTATGTGAGCGTCCAAATCGTAAATGAAATCATAATAGCCTAAAAGCGGGAGACATGTATGATAACCAAAATACGATCACGCAACATAAGCGATCAGTCGGGGACTCACGCCAAAGTCACCACTCAAATATAACTATGGGTCTCGCGCCTGACATCCATCATGTTCGCATCGTGGCGCGTGCCGGAATCTTTGCGCCGGTGTAGACATGTCCATGATGCAACAATAACAAGGCGTGGCCACATGCCCCGGAATCTTGCGCCGGTGTAGCATTGCCCGTAACCTCGATAAGCGGGTGGTCGACCTGCGCGTATGCCCCGGAATCTGCGCCGGTGTAGCCGTCCATGTTGCGATAATAACCATATATCGGGTAATCAACCGGCGCGTGGCGTGCCGAATCTTTGCGTCGGTGTAGACATGTCCATGTGACATCAACAATGAGCGATAATCAAAATGGAAACATACGTGGAATTCTCCATCATTGCCGCGTCGAGTAAGTTCTCGACAAGTCAACCTCTCATCGAGAGCGGTAACACGAAATACCACACTTGCACAACAAAGGCTATCATCACAAGCATAGGCAAGTTTCACAACAACAAGCATAGGCAAGTTTCACAACAACAAGCATAGGCAAGTTTCACAACAACTCAAAGTACTTTCATTTTATGCCAAAGTCGGGTTTTAACCCCAGTACTACATCGTTAAGTTCTTTTAAAGAGATCCATTACTTTTATAAAGTCACCCGATACGTAGTATTAGAATGACCAACCACATTCCTTTTAAAATCAAGTAACAACATTCTTTTCCTAAGTTCGGTTTGCCTAGTTTGATTACTCGAAACTTCTCATTTTCAAATGCTCAAGTCAACTTATTTTAGAAAGGTTTCATAACTCATAGTCTTAATCTCTTTTAAAACAATTGAGTAACATATGTCGTATATGTGAGTAGTTTATTCTTGTTTATAACGATCTTATTCAATGACCATGATCTAGAAAATGTAATATCATTTTGTCTCATCTTAGCTTCTATGCGGATGGAGGTTTCTCTTGGTTTTAATACAACACGTCATTATTCAATACATTTTCCTTTATTACGCTGCAATAGTGCAGCCGATACGTTACGATTCCCGAAATCAGTAAAACATTATCCCTTTAAAAACCAAGTACTCATTACTCACGAATGAGGTTTCACACAAACATCACATTAAAACAAATAAGTTAAGTCTCTTATCTTATAAGATCAAGTCTCTTAACTTTTAACATGATAAACCATTTTCACTACATAAGGTCGTTATAACTAACTTCCCGTAAAGCTATTATAACACCTATGTTTTAAACCAACCAAATCACTTAGCACGTATGCGTCTACCGTACTACATAGTTCCACAATCATGCTAGAAAAGATAGGAAGAGGTTCACATACCTCGCGACGATTTATCGACAATAAGCAAAATGCTCCAAGTACTACAACGCTAGCCCTTTCCACTCCTCGGTAGAATACGCTACTCTTAGTCTTTCACTATAAAGGTCACAAACGTCTATTAACTCCAAAACACAAGTTTCTATCTTCTCTGAAAATTAGCGGCACCTCACATGGCAGCGTAAATCTCTCTCTGTCGAGGCGGCTACCAAGCCAACCGAGGTTTACCGTCTAACCGGGCGTGTACAATTCTACTCGATAATACTACAAGTCTCGCAATCTGATCCTATGTAAATCTGATTCGATTGATTCTTTATTCTTGGGCTTAAGTCAAAGACATTGCGAATACTAAGTATAGTTCCGTATATAGTATCCTTCAACTATATATTCAACAAACATGTAATTTCCAATTACAATAGAGGACAAGATAATTACCTCGATAAGCCCATAATTATCCAAGTTATAATGTCGATCTGAGCAAGGTTTAGCTCACTCAGTGCGCTCGAACCACTCCAAACAACCCTTAGAAGTTCTAACCAACTTCTGCTCAAATCTTCAACCAACTATGAAGATTTCCTTAGGGTTTGGTTTGAGACTAAAAGGACAAAAAGTAGTATTTCCGGGCTCTACGTATAGAGGTAACTTTTGGAATACAACAAGGTAAAGGCTAAGGTATTTTGGGCATTATAACAATACTAGGAGAGTATTTCTATACCACAAAAAGGAGTATTATACGAAAACAACTAGGCTAGGGGTACCACAGCACCTCAAAGGGGAGGGGTTTCTCGGCCAAAGGCCTTTACTAGGAGGGCTCTTGGGCGAGAGTCAAACAAGAGGAGAGGGGAAGGATAGCAAGACTTGGAACATTTTTGGATGAATGAAGTCTTGAGCCAAGGGGTATTTATAGCAAAACCAAAAGCCAACCAATGGCCAAGATCAAGCCATGTGCAAGGCAAGTGTAAGGCGAATCAAGCCAAGTGCACCCTAGACCCTACTCCAAACCTCACAAATATCTACACAAATATCTACCTGACTTGCCCACTCGGTCGGCCAGTGCGCCCATGCTTCCATTGTGAGGTGACACGTATCACCCTCCCGTTGGTCGAGAATGTTTCGTCTCTCGGAAAAATCCATAAAAATACAAAAGCGACATAGCGGAATTTTCCTTCGCCAAGTTATGTAAAGCGTTTAGTCGAAAAATGACTCTGGCAAGATGTTGTGCACAAGGTAACCGGCCAAACCACTGGCGGGGTGACACGTGTCACCCTCTGGCCCTCAAAAACGTCTTTGAAAAATATCCACAATGGCCAAAATCTGAAAACAAAGTGGGCCCCCTAAAACAGTAAATTTCTCCGTGGGCCCACGTGACCATTTCAGAAAATAAAATCTCAAAATTCTAATATAATCTATGAAGTCCAAATACCAAATCTGGGAATCCAATTCCCGTTAACGAACCTTTTTCTTCACAAATAACGAAACTTTTAGTCGAAAACTCCATCTTTCTTTCTTTTCAAAATTTACTGCCGTACTCTGCGTGCGTCCTCACATATACCACAACTACGGGGTATAACAATAACTCAGAGGTTCGGTGCGAGCCTCGATTCCGCCGGTCTTGAGTATAGAGACTACGGGGAAGCGGTCCGATTATTGACCGATAGTAGTAGTAGTGCCGCCGAAGCGGCGGCCACGGTTTGCGGATTAGGGATTTTCTAGGATGTCATCCACGAGTTTTATGGTTGAAGTCGATGAGGATCCGGGAGTTCATTCGGCGACTCTGACGGACCACGCGAGTTCTTAGGGCTTGAGGCCAGTGCATTACGCTAGCCTCCTGGGATTCTGCGATATCGCGTTGAACCGTTTGAGTCGTGGTTGCTTTCAGAGGTGATGATGCTCTTCCGGTGTTTGGGAGGAGTTCTGAGAGGCCTTCATGGATCACTTTTGCCTCACGAGATGAGAGAGCCGGGTAGACAGTTCTTGACCTTGAGGCGAGCAGGAGGACTATCGAGTATAGCTTGGAGTTTGACTCCTTGGCGGACATCGCATACTATTGTGGCTAACATGGTGATAGAGTTCATCGCTATGTTATGGGGCTAGGCAGATTATATGATCACTGCTTGCACAGGAGTAGCCCTTCACCGAGGAATGAATATTGCCGGGATGCGGACTTATGCCTGAGGATCGAGACGGGGAGAGAGAGGCGACCAGGCCAGCGGCCAGAGGCCGGGGCAGCGAGGGTTTGAGGTGATTTTCAAGGCGGAGAGCCTCGGCCGAGCTAGGTCTGATTCGGTAAGCACGAGTGCTCCTTCCGATTTTACGGCGGAGGTTAGATCGGCGGGTAAGTCGGGGCCGGTCGAGCTCGAGGGCTTGGATTACGTATCGCGCATGGGTTCTAGACGGTCGGGGCCCTCTTCCTCGATGTTCACGGTGTGGCGGCATCACCATGGGAATGTCGTCGTGCTCACGGTGCTGTTTTGCTGTGGCCGTCGGGGCCATATGTTGAGGATTGTCCTAGTAGGAGTGTTGCGGGAGGGATAGAAAAGTCTACGGATCAGTTGCGGGTTCTTCGCCTTGATAGCTAGGCGGGATGTTCATCCACCGGCGAGCGTGGCGAGTCGTGGTGGAAGTTTCCATTTTTAGCGGTCCTTTGAACCGCTATATGAATCAGTATATCTTGACCCTTTCTGGATCTGTATGCATGATAAGGTTATTTTATGTTTAAGTATCAAGCGGATAATATTGAAGTTATGTATGTATGTTAGAAGGAGTTGGAAATGCGAAAAGGTAACCTCGTTTGGGCTTATGATGGGCGGATATGCGTGTGCAGTATTAGGGCCATGTGTGGCATTGTTGGTATGTCGGGGTTGTGAAAGGAAACTATGTCGCTAATTATAAGTTTGACTCAGAAAGAACATTCGAGGGCGAATGTTTCTAAGGGGAAGAATGTTACACCCGTAATTACGGGACATGTTTTAGAGCGTGCGTAAGAACTTCAGTGTTAAATTAGAGACTTGTAAAAATTTAGCGGAATTATGGAATTGTCGAGCGTATTATTGTGACGAATGGGAGGCGACACGTGTCACCCCCTTATAAATGCCTTGGACGAAATTGGCATGGCCAATATGGTCATTGACCATAGTCCTAGATGGCAAGTCTTGCAAGTTGATTAGCTTGAGAAGTTTGACTAAGTCAAGGTCCCACAAGTCTTGATATTTGTTAAGAGATCATCCAAACCACCCAATTGTTCCTATCTTAACCCTCCATTATGTTATATATGTATACTAGTAGTGAAACTAGTCCCACACTTAGCCAAAATTTCAAGAGAATTGGATGAACAACAAAAGGAGCTCTCGGGTTCTAGCTCTCAAAGAAGGAATTTTTTTTGTTTCTTGTCCATTAAGCCCCACATTTTAAACCAAGGTTCATGAGTGTTATGTAAGTGTATCTCAATAGAAAAATCTTGGAAAAAAATAGTTTCTGGGTTAGTCATAACGAAAACCTAAGGGTCTTTCTAGGTTTTGGATTGGAAGTTGAAGGAAAGTTGTTGGTATGGTTCTAAGGGTCTCAGCGGCGCATTGAAGTGTCTTGGAGAGGTTCTAAACTACTAGGAGCGACTTGGATTGGAATTGGATTAAGATTCGTTGAGGTATAATTTTGTCCTTTAATGTGTTACAAGATTATATATTTATATTGTTGTTGTTAGCTTTACGTGTTGCTAGCATGAAGTTGATATGTAGAAGTTTATAAGGATTGTGGATTGATTGTAGCATTGGAAATCCGGAATGTAATATAAGCCATGTTAAGTTGGATTTCAATTTAGTCGTTATTAGAATCGTCGCATGTTATTGATTTGAAGATTTTGGTAGTTTTAACCAAATGCGACTTGATATCATGTTATGATTAACAATTTGGATTGAAATGGAAATTTGATAAGTATTGGTATGGTTGAACTCTAGGTGGTCGAATTTGGACTTTTAGTTTGTTATTCATTTGTATTGGACTACCTTCTTTATTGTTGTGAGCCAATTGGGGCTGTTTAGTTATTCATTTGTATTGGACTACCTTCTTTATTGTTGTGAGCCAATTGGGGCTGTTTGGTTATTGTATTTCGGCCTTGAAAAAGGTGGCAAAGTGTCACGACCCGAACCCGAAGTGAGTGCCTTACCGGGCACCCTAGTGATACAACATCGAGAAAAATCGCGGAAATAAAACATGAACATGAAATGAGAGATATTATAAATAAGCAGCCAGCAAAGCGAGTTGCCTTTCAACACATATATATATAAGCGTTTGAGCGATTACAATCCGCTTGACCACACTTGCGGCGATTACTACGGACCTCTAAGATTTACAACAACTATGGCGGATGGGGCCCGCCATACCCACGAATCTACAAGAACCTGCGACTCGAGGAACACATGCAAAGATAAGCCTCAGAAGGCGGGCTTCCGATAAGTGAAAGGTGATCCTAAGCGGGGATCGGCGACCGATGTACTTCTGCGGCATGAGCGGCCCGAAGGAGTCGATCTGAATTACTAAGTATGTGAAAGCGTAAATCACGTAAATGAAATCATAATAGTCTATATAAGCGGGAGACATGTATGATGACCAAACTACGATTACATAACATATAACCGATTCGTCAGTCGAGGACTCGCCCTCAATTATCACTCGTGCGTGGAATTTCTTCCTCACTGCCGGCAGTTTATGATATAACAATACCAAGGAGTATATATGAACACGAGTCCCACGTGTCATAAAACCGTCTGAGACAAGTATAACTACCAAATCCGGCCGTACGATGTCTGATACAGCAAAAACACGAAGGCGACACGGGGCAAGTCGAGGCGACTACCGGATACCAAGGCGGTCACGTAGTGGCCGGCAAGAAATGCGGTGACCACCGGTACCAAGGCCATATCACGAGACCGTCACTACTGCTGAGCAGGGGCAAGTGCGAGGGCTAACTCACGGGTACCAAGGCGAATCAGCCACGAGGCGGGGCAAGTCTGGCCGACCACCGGTACCAAGGCGAGCGATGGGAACCTCATGGAGAGCTAGTCCATGGAATAACACTATCAGCGAGGCGTACGGTGGTATTTTCCGTCCTGCGATGCGTCCAAGTAAGTCCTCAACAAGTCAGCGGCACCCGTTGAGAGGCGGTTATATAGAACACAATTCTTGCACAACAAAGGCTATCACCATAAGCATAAGCAAGTTACACAACAACAAGCATAGGCAAGTTACCAACAACAAGCATAGGCAAGTTACACAACAACAAGCATAGGCAAGTTACACAACTCAAGGTACTTTCGTTTCATGCCAAAGTCAGGGTTTTAACCACTAAAGTACTACGTATGTTAAGTTCCTTTTAAAGATCCATTCCCTTTTATAAAAGTCACGATACAGTAGTATAAAAATAGAGTGACTTATATCTTTTAAGTAAACCAAAATGCTTTCCTTTGTAAAATCAAGTAACAACCTATTTTCCAAGCGTTCAAGTTTGCCTAATTTCAAATGCTCAAGTTTCTCATTTTAGAAAAGGTTTCGTTGTTCATAGTTTTAATCCTTTAAAACATAATTCTCCTTGAATCGTTTTGAGAAACATATGTCTTATATGTGAGTAGGTTATTCTTGTTTATAAACAATCTTATTAAGCGACCATGATCTAGGAAATGTAATATCATTTTGTCTCGTCTTAGCTTCATGCGGATGGAGGTTTCTCTGGTTTTAATAATACTTAATTATTCAATACATTTTCCTTTATTAGCGCTGCGATGGTTTGTCGATACATTCTGATTTCCGAAATCAGTAAAACATTATTCCTTTCAAAAACCAAGTACTCCTTACTCACGAATGAGGTTTCACACAAAATTCATATTAATCTAATTAAGTAAAGTCTCTTATCTTATAAGATCAAGTCTCTTAACTTCTAAAATCGATAAACCATTTTCTTTACCTCTCTTAAGGCGTTATACCTAACTCCCCATAAAGCTAGTATAACTCTTTTTAAAACCTTTTCAAACCAAGTGTTATTCTTCTTAAAAATGGTTTCTTCACTTTTGACACACTTCAAGTTCCTTATTATCACACATCAAGTCAGTTATAAGTCAAATCAGTTACCTTTTAAAACCACTGGCATTTTCTTACCTACATAAAGCTGTTATAACCAACTTCCCATAAAGCGTTATAACACTTTATGTTTCAAACCAATCAAATACATTAAACCCGTATGCGTCTACCGTACTACATAGTTATACACATATCATGCTAGAACAGATAGGAAGAGGTTCACATACCTCGCGACGATTATCGACTAATAGCAAAATGCTCCAAGTACCTCAAACCGTCAGCTACACCTTAAGCCAAGTAGACCACGCCACGTAGTATTTCAACCTATAGAGGCCACAAGGCCCTATTAACATCTTTAGATCTCAATGTAGAATATCCTACGAGAAAATTGGCGCCTCCCCACATGAGCGTAAATCTCTCTCTCTATCGAAGCGGCTACCCGACCAGGGGTTTACACGTCTAACCGGGCGTGTACAACTCTACTACACATCAATGCTACACAAGTCTCTGTAATTCGGTCTATGCAATTCTGATTCGATTCTCTTCTTTATATTCGGGCTTAAGTCGCGACATTCAGTAAGTATTAATCGAGCTTAAGTCAAAAGACATTGCCGCACAACTATGTTCACTTCTATATATAGTATACTTTAACTATATATTCCTACAACATGTAATTCCCGATTACAACGGAAGGTCAAGAGTGTTTACCTCGATAAGCCCAAAATTATCCAAGTTATATGTCGATCTGAACAGCGTTTAGCTCTACTCGCGCTCGATCCGGCTCCAACAACCCTTAGAAGTTCTTGCAACTTCTGCTTAAACACTTCAACCGACTATGAAGGTTTTCCTTAGGGTTTCGTTTTGTGGTGAGGAAGTATAATAGTATTTTACGAGCTTTTGTATAAGTGTAACCTTGGGAATACTACAAGGTATTTGGGCGAGGTATTTGGGCATTATAACAATACTAGGAGAGTATTTCTATACCACAACAAGGGGTATTATCTGAAAACAACTAGGCTGGGGTACCCGGCTAGCACCTCGAGAGGGGATACTTTCGGCTAGGCTGGGAGGGCCTCGGCCGAACCACTTAGGCTAGAGGGGAGAGGGTGTTGGACGAAAAGCTCGAGGAGAGGAGGATTTTTCAAGACTTAGAACAATTTAGGATGAAGAAGTTCATCAACTTAGAGGGTATTTATAGGTCAAGCCATGGCGACCAATGGCGAGATCACTCAGTGTAAAGGCAAGTGTAGGGCTAGATTTCAACCATGTGTACCTTATCCATCTACCACGCGACTTGCACAAAATATCCTACCTACTACAAGACCCAATCGTCGATGTTGCCGTCGAGCCTTCGATGTGAGGTGACACGTATGCCTCCCGTTGATCCAAAATATTCGTCTCTCGGAAAAATCCATAAAATTATAAATGACATGGCGAATTTTCCTCGTAAATGGAAGCGTTTAGTCAACGACTCCTTTTGGTAGTTATGCACAAATTCGAACCTATGCCTACTTTAAGGCTCAAATTGTATCGTCGCCTCGTACATACTGCGGAAATACGAGGTATAACATTCTCCTCGCCAGAAACATTCGTCCGAATGTTCCTTCTCAAGCGGATAACGATGAAGTTCTTCTAACAAGTTGCCTCGCCACACGCTGGCCACGAAATATCACACGTTCTCTTCGCCCTTACTCGTCGTACTCTTCTCGAACACTCGAACTCTTATAGTATCGTACCACACTTGATCGTCGCTTGATTTGAAACCTTGGAGTCACCACCTCGACTTGGTCATCTTACTAGCCTCGATCTTCCTTAAGGCCATTCCGGCCTTCACGATCTGCTACGGTCGAACATACCCGCGAACTCATCGATGGTCAACTAAACTTGGGCTAGCACCCTCGTGACCCTACCACTGGCGGGACCGCTGAGCTGACCCACCGAAAGCAGGCGCGGGTTGGCCCGCAACATAGCTGACCCGACCAGCTTAACGCGTGAAGCTCTTGTTCCCGATCCGAACAATCTTACCTATCTGGTCGTAAGCTACCACTTCCATTTCACACTACCCGTGGACTTATCCCACAACACATTTATCGCAAACCAAGTATTTCAACAAAGACTAAGTAAAACCTTTTATTCAAGATGACGCTTACATCTAAGGTCTCAACACGAAATATTCTAAGGTTCGCACTTTCCATGCCCCACACATATCCTTTCAACTAGCGAGCTTTCTAACTCATACCAACATGCGCTAAACACATCATCAGCATCAATACATATAAGTCTCTAGAGGTTAAGGATATACACGAAAATAGGCGGTTCAAAGGGCCGCTAAAGCTGGAACTCCGCGCGACCTCTGCAGGGGCTGTAGGTGTCTGAACATCTGCTGGTATGGAAGGTGAAGAACCCATGGCTCACAGTAGTCTGTGCTATCCTACGGTGCTACCCACAGTCGGACGGTATCTTGCCGGATAGCCTGTTGGCCTCAGAATAACAATCTCCCAAGTCGATCGACACTCTCCCTTATGAAGTTTTCCACAAGGCCTTTGGCTGAGACAAGGGCAACCTCTCCGTGAGCACTCACGAAAATCTGAGCACAGGAGCCACGACACGCTCTGAATATCTCGAAGGTTCCGAAGGCTGTGGAGGACCACTCTGTACTGGTGGAGGCGCATAAGCGGCTTTCTTCTTGAGGCGGTCGCCTCGAAAGTCACCAAAGGACCTGCTGTTGCGGCCTCTTACTGCGACCACAGTCGTTCAGTCGATTTATCCTCCTGCGTCAGTGCATACGCTGCGTGCGAGCGATGTCCGTGCGGTGAAGAGCTACGAACAACTCGGCTAGGTGATCGTGAGCCATAACAAATCGGTGCACTCGATCCTCCATACTAGCTACCCAGCGGGGGCGTCTGGGCGATGAGTCGAACTCACATTGTACTCCCGAACCGTCGCGCGGATTGCCGTAACACCAAAAATCATGCGCGAGCCCCTCATCTGTGGAGGCAAGAAATGTGCAAGAAAGGCCTCACGAGAACTCGTCCCAAAAAATGGAAGTGCATACTCTCCCGGGCGGCTCGCGAATCAAACGATCATTGCGGTATCACGCGATCGATCGAACTCGGACCAGCGGCTCGGTCTTGATGCCTTGATCACTCTCGCGATCGTGCAGCTGTCGGATGAACTCCTGCGGATCATCCTCGAGTCTCGACCCGTAAAACTCTGGCGGTTTACAACTCGAGAAAATCCGTAGCCTCGAACTTCTCGACTGGGTGAACGGCGGTGCTCTTTGGGCTAACTGCGTCCGGCCTATCCTCAAATGCAGCCTGACCACGGCCGTTAGGGCCAGCTCCGCGTAACTCATCTCGCCGGCTCGGTGCGGGGCTGGAGGCTCGTGTGTGGTCTCTGCTGCTCTACTCGCGACTCCTCTGCTGCCTTGCCGCCACGGGCGGGTTGCCTGCGGAGGCATAAGCGGTAAAAGCGAAGTATGTCGGAGGGTCGATCTTATCCACCGGCTACAGGCGCGATCTCGGAATGAGAAGAATGAAACCAATCCTAAATGTCCTATAGCCTCACGATTATAGATGTGGTGCACTGCACGATAATCAAGACTACTAGAACGGTGCATGAGACACTTTCAGAGACTAAGCGCTCACGATACCACTTTTGTCACGACCGAACCGGGCGCGTGGTAGTCTTACCGGGCACCTAGTGATACAACATCGAGAGAAAAATCAGTGAAATAAAACATGAACATGAAATGAGAGATATTATAAATAAGCAGGCCAAGCAAGCGATTTGCCTTTCAACACGTATATATATAAGCGTTTGAGCAGTTACAATCCTTACAACCACACTTGGCGGTCTTCACGGACCTCTAAGATTTACAGCAACTATGGCGGGACGGGGCCGCCGTACCACGAATGTACAAGAACCTCGACTCGGGAACACGTACAAAAGATAAGCCTCAGAAGGAGCGGGCTTCGATAAGTGAAAGGTGATCCTAAGCGGGGATCGGCGACGATGTACTTACTGCGGCGTGAGCGGCCCCGAAGGAGGTCGATCTGGGTACTAAGTATGTGAAGCGTAAATCTGTAAATGAAATCATAATAGTCTATATAAAGCGGGAGACATGTATGATGACCAAACTACGATGCATAACATATAACGATTCACGTCAAGTCGAGGACTCGCGCCTCAATTATCACTCGTGCGTGGAATTTCTTCCTCACTGCGGCGATTTATGATATAACAATACCAGGTATATATGAACACGAGTCCCACTGTGTCATAAAACCGTCTGAGACAAGTATAACTACCAAATCCGGCCGTACCCGATGTCTGATACAGCAAAACCACGAAGGCGACACGGGGCAAGTGCGAGGCCGACTACGGATACCAAGGCGGTCGCGTGGTGGCCAAGGGCAATCTGAGCTGACCACGGGTACGAGCGTATCACGAGACCGTCACTCTGTTTGAGCAGGCAAGTCGATGGCTAACTCACGGGTACGAGGCCGAATCAGCCACGAGGCGGGGCAATCTGGCAAACCACGGTACGGCGAGAGCAGTAGGAACCTCGTGGAGAGCTAGTCCGTGGAATAACACTATCAGCGGGGCGTGCGTGGTATTTTCCGTCGCTGCGATGCGTCGAGTAAGTCCTCAGCAAGTCAGCGGCACCGTTGAGAGGCAGCGGTTATATAGAACACAATTCTTGCACAACAAAGGCTATCACCATAAGCATAAGCAAGTTACCTGACAACAAGCATAGGCAAGTTACACAACAACAAGCATAGGCAAGTTACACAACAGCACAAGCAAGTTACACAACTCGAGGTACTTTCGTTTCATGCCGAAGTCGGGTTTTAACCCTAAAGTACTACGTATGTTAAGTTCCTTTTAAAGATCCGTTCCACTTTTATAAAGTCACGATACAGTAGTATAAAAATAGAGTGACTTATATCTTTTAAGTAAACCAAAATGCTTTCCTTTGTAAAATCAAGTACAACCTATTTTCCAAGCGTTGAGTTTGCCTAATTTCAAATGCTCGAGTTTCTCATTTTAGAAAAGGTTTAGTAGTTCATAGTTTTAATCCTTTAAAACATAATTCTCCTTTAAGCGTTTTGAGAAACATATGTCTTATATGTGAGTAGGTTATTCTTGTTTATAAACAATCTTATTAAGCGACCATGATCTAGGAAATGTAATATCATTTTGTCTCATCTTAGCTTACATGCGGATGGAGGTTTCTCTTGGTTTTAATAATACTTAATTATTGATACATTTTCCTTTATTAGCATTTGCGGTGGTTTGTCGATACACGTTACGATTTTAAATCGGTAAAACATTATTCCTTTCAAAACCAAGTACTCATTACTCGCGAATGAGGTTTCACACAAAATTCATATTAATTTAATTAAGTTAAGTCTCTTATCTTATAAGATCAAGTCTCTTAACTTCTAAAATCGATAAACCATTTTCTTTACCTCTCTTAAGGCGTTATACCTAACTCCCGTAAAGCTAGTATAACTCTTTTTAAAACCTTTTCAAACCAAGTGTTATTCTTCTTTAAAATGGTTTCTTAACTTTTGACACACTTCAAGTTCCTTATTATCACACATCAAGTCGGTTATAAGTCAAATCGATTACCTTTTAAAACCATGGCATTTTCTTACCTACGTAAAAATTTATTATAACCAACTTCCATAAAGCGTTATAACACTTTTATGTTTCAAATAATCAAATACATTAAACCCGTATGCGTCTACCGTACTACATAGTTATACACATATCATGCTAGAGCAGATAGGAAGAGGTTCACATACCTGCGCGGCGATTATCGACTAATAGCAAAATGCTCCAGTACCTCAAGCCGTCATTTACACCTTAAGCCAAGTAGACCACGCCACACGTAGTATTTCAACCTATAGAGGCCACTGGCGCTATTAACATCTTTAGATCTCAATGTAGAATATCCTACGAAAATTCGGACACCCACATGGCAGCGTAAATCTCCTCTCTATCGAGGCCGGCTGACCCGACGGGAGTTTACGTCTAGCGGGCGTGTACAACTCTACTACACATCAATGCTACAAGTCTCGTAATTCGATCTATGCAATTCTGATTCGATTCTCTTCTTTATATTGAGCTTAAGTCGCGAGACATTCTGTAAGTATTATCGAGCTTAAGTCGAAAGACATTGCCGCACAACTATATTCCTTCTATATATAGTATACTTTAACTATATATTCCTACAACATGTAATTCCCAATTACAACGAAGGTCAAAGTGTTTACCTCGATAAGCCCAAAATTATCCAAGTTATATGTCGATCTGAACAACGTTTAGCTCTACTCGGCGCTCGATCCGCTCCGAACAACCGTTAGAAGTTCTTGCAACCTGCTTAAATAACTTGACCGTATGAAGGTTTTCCTTGGGGTTTCGTTTGTGGTGAGGAAGTATAATAGTATTTTACGAGCTTTTGTATAAGTGTAACCTTGGGAATACTACAAGGTATTTGGGCCAAGGTATTTGGGCATTATAACAATACTAGGAGAGTATTTCTATACCCTGACAAAGGGTATTATCACGAAAACAACTAGGCTAGGGGTACCCACGGCTAGCACCTCGAGGAGGGGATACTTTCGGCTAGGCTAGGGAGGGCCTCGGCCGAACCACTTAGGCTAGAGGGGAGAGGGTGTTGGAAAAGCTCGAGGGAGAGGAGGATTTTCAAGACTTAGAACAATTTAGGATGAAGAAGTTCATCAACTTAGAGGTATTTATAGGTCAAGCCATGGCCAACCAATGGCGAGATCACTCCGAGTGTAAGGCAAGTGTAGGGCTAGATTTCAACCATGTGTACCTTATCCATCTACCACACAACTTGCACAAAATATCCTACCTGCTACCGAGACCCGATCGTCGATGTTGCGTCGAGCCTTCGATGTGAGGTGACGTATGTCGCCTCCCGTTGGTCCAAAATGTTCGTCTCTCGGAAAAATCCGCCAAAAATTATAAATGACATAGCGGAATTTTCCTCGTGCTGTGGAAGCGTTTAGTCAGCGACTCCTTTTGGTAGTTATGCACAAATTCGAACCTATGCCTACTTTAAGGCTCAAATTGTATCGTCGCCTCGCGTACATACTGCGGAAATACTGGTATAACATTCTCCCCTCGCGAAACATTCGTCGAATGTTCCTTCTCAAGCGGATAACGATGAAGTTCTTCTAACAAGTTGCCTCGCCACGCTTTGGCCACGAAATATCACGTTCTCTTCGCCCTTACTGCGTACTCTTCTCGAACACTCGAACTCTTCTAGTATCGTACCACCGCCGATCGTCGCTTGATTTGAAACCTTGGAGTCACCACCTCGACTTGGTCATCTTACTAGCCTCGATCTTCCAAGGCCATTCCGGCCTTCACGATCTATACGGTCGAACATACCCGCGAACTCATCGATGGTCAACTAAACTTGGGCCTAGCACCTCGTGACCCTACCACTGGCGGGACCACCCAGGTGACCCCGCCGAAAGCAGGCGCGGGTTGGCCCGACATAGCTGACCCGACCAGCAACGCGTCAAGCTCTTGTTCCCCGTCCGAACAATCTTACTATCTGGTCATGAAAGCTACCACTTCCATTTCACACTACCCGTGGACTTATCCCTGACACATTTATCGCAAACCAAGTATTTCAACAAAGACTAGCAGTAAAACCTTTTATTCAAGATGACCTTACATCTAAGGTCTCAACACGAAATATTCTAAGGTTCGCACTTTCCATGCCCAGCGTATCCTTTCAACTAGCAAGCTTTCTAACTTCATAACTTGACATGCGCTAAACACATCATCAGCGTCAATACATATAAGTCTACAGAGGTTAAGGATATACGAAAATAGGCGGTTCAAAGGACCGCTAAAGCTGAGAACTCCACGCGACCTCTGCAGGGCTGTAGGTGTCTGAACATCTGCTGGTATGGAAGGTGAAGAACCCATGGCTGCTCTAGTAGTCTGTGCTATCTACCGGTGCTACCCACAGTGGACGGTATCTTGCCGGATGGCCTGTTGGCCTCAGAATAACAATCTCCCAAGTCGATGCGACACTCTCCCTTATGAAGTTTTCCCTGGCCTTTGTGAGACAAGGGCAACCTCCTCCGTGAGCACTCCGCGAAAATCTGAAACACAGGAGCCACGACTGCTCTGAATATCTCGAAGGTCGAAGGCTGTGGAGGACCACTCTGTCTTGGTGGGCGCATCGCGCTTTCTTCTTGGCGGTCCGCCTCGAAAGTCACCAAGGACCTGCTGTTACGGCCTCTTACTGCGACCACAGTCATTCAGTCGATTTATCCGCTCGCATCCAGTGCATACGCTGCGTGCGGCGATGTCCGTGCCGTGAAAAGCTACACGAACAACTCGGCTAGGTGATCGTGAGCCACTGTAACAAATCGGTGCACTCGATCCTCCATACTAGCTACCAGCGCGAGGGCGTCTGCGGGCGATGGTCGAACTCACATTGTACTCGAGCCGTCGCGGATTACTGTAACACCAAAAATGCATGCGCGAGCCCTCGCATCGGAGGCAAGAAATGTGCAAGAAAGGCCTCGAGAACTTCGTCCCAAAAGGCGGAAGTCGTATGCTCTCCCGGGACAGCTCGCGAATCAAACGATCGGCTGATATCACGCGATCGATCGCTCGGACCAGCGGCTCGGTCTTGATGCCTTGATCACTCTCGCGATCGGCTGCAGTCGGATGAACTCCTGCGGATCATCCTCGGTCTCGACCCGTAAAACTCTGGCGGTTTACAACTCGGAAAATCCGTAGCCTCGAACTATCGACTGGGTGAACGGCTGGTGCTCTTTGGGCTGCTGCGTCCGGCCTATCCTCAATCAGCCCGACCACGGCCGTGGCGGGCCAGCTCCTTGTAACTCATCTCCTCGGCTCGGTGCGGGTGGAGGCTCGTGTGTGGTCTCTGCATTGCTCTGCTCGCGGCTCCTCTGCTGCCTTGCCGCCCAGGCGGGTTGCCTACGCGGAGGCATGGCGGTAAAAGCGAAGTATGTCGGAGGGTCGATCTTATCACCGGCTACAGGCACGATCTCGGAATGAGAAGAATGGAAACCAATCCTAAATGTCCTATAGCCTCACGATTATAGATGTGGTGCCTGCAACACGATAATCAAGACTACTACTGAACACGATGCGTAGACACTTTCAGAGGACTAAGCGCTCGATACCACTTTTGTCACGACCGAACCGGGCGTGGTAGTGCCTACCCGGGCACCTAGTGATACAACATCGAGAGAAAATCAGCGGAAATAAAACATGAACATGAAATGAGAGATATTATAAATAAGCAGGCCAACCAAAGCGGTTGCCTTTCAACACGTATATATATATAAGCGTTTGAGCGATTTACAATCCTTACAGCCACCTTGCGGCGATTCTCTACGGACCTCTAAGATTTACAACAACTATGGCGGGACGGGGCCGCCATACACGAATGTACAAGAACCTACGACTCGGGGAACCGTGCAAAGATAAGCCTCAGAAGGAAGCAGGCTTCGATAAGTGAAAGGTGATCTAAGCGAGGATCGGCGACGATGTACTTACTGCGGCGTGAGCGCGGCCCGAGAGAGTCGATTACAATTACTAAGTATGTGGCGTAAATCACGTAAATGAAATCATAATAGTCTATATAAAGCGGAGACATGTATGATGACCAAACTACGATGCATAACATATAACGATTCACATCAAGTCGAGGACTCGCCTCAATTATCACTCGTGCGTGGAATTTCTTCCTCATTGCCGGATTTATGATATAACAATACCAAGGAGTATATATGAACACGAGTCCGCTGTGTCATAAAAACCGTCTGAGACAAGTATAACTACCAAATCCGGCCGTACCGATGTCTGATACAGCAAAACACGAAGGCGACGGGGCAAGTGCGGCCGACTACGGATACCAAGGCGGTCCGCGTGGCGGGAGGGCAATCACGGTGACCACCGGGTACAGTAGTATCGCGAGACCGTCCTTCTGCTGAGCGGGGCAAGTGCGAGGGCTAACTACAGGGTACGAGGCGAATCGACCACGAGGCGGGCAATCTGGCGAGCCACGGTACCGAGGCGAGCGATGGGAACCTCGTGGAGCTAGTCCGTGGAATAACACTATCAGCGGGGCGTGCGTGGTATTTTCCGTCCTTGCGATGCGTCGAGTAAGTCCTCAACAAGTCAACGGCACCCATTGAGAGGCAGCGGTTATATAGAACACAATTCTTGCACAACAAAGGCTATCACCATAAGCGTAAGCAAGTTACACAACAACAAGCATAGGCAAGTTACACAACAACAAGCATAGGCAAGTTACCTGACAACAAGCATAGGCAAGTTACACAACTCAAGGTACTTTCATTTCATGCCAAAGTCCGGGTTTTAACCCTAAAGTACTACGTATGTTAAGTTCCTTTTAAACATCCATTCCCTTTTATAAAAGTCACGATACGTAGTATAAAAATAGAGTGACTTATATCTTTTAAGTAAACCAAAATGCTTTCCTTTGTAAAATCAAGTAACAACCTATTTTCCAAGCGTTGAGTTTGCCTAATTTCAAATGCTCGAGTTTCTCATTTTAGAAAGGTTTAAGTAGTTCATAGTTTTAATCCTTTAAAACATAATTCTCCTTTAAGCGTTTTGAGAAACATATGTCTTATATGTGAGTAGGTTATTCTTGTTTATAAACAATCTTATTAAGCGATGATCTAGGAAATGTAATATCATTTTGTCTCATCTTAGCTTACATGCGGATGGAGGTTTCTCTTGGTTTTAATAATACTTAATTATTGATACATTTTCCTTTATTAACTTATTTGCGATGGTTTGTCGATACACGTTACGATTTCCGAAATCGGTAAAACATTATTCCTTTCAAAACCAAGTACTCATTACTCATGAATGAGGTTTCACACAAAATTCATATTAATTTAATTAAGTTAAGTCTCTTATCTTATAAGATCAAGTCTCTTAACTTCTAAAATCGATAAACCATTTTCTTTACCTCTCTTAAGGCGTTATACCTAACTCCCGTAAAGCTAGTATAACTCTTTTAAAACCTTTTCAAACCAAGTGTTATTCTTCTTCCAAAATGGTTTCTTAACTTTTGACACACTTCAAGTTCCTTATTATCACACATCAAGTCGGTTATAAGTCAAATCGATTTACCTTTTAAAACCAGCGGCATTTCTTACCTACGTAAAGTGTTATAACCAACTTCCCATAAAGCGGTTATAACACTTTATGTTTCAAATAATCAAATACATTAAACCCGTATCGTCTACCGTACTACATAGTTATACACGTATCATGCTAGAACAGATAGGAAGAGGTTCGCATACCTCGCGGACGATTATCGACTAATAGCAAAATGCTCCAAGTACCTCAAATCGGCTACACGCCAAGCCAAGTAGACCACGCCACCGTAGTATTTCAACCTATAGAGGCCCTGGCGCCTATTAACATCTTTAGATCTCAATGTAGAATATCCTACGAAAATTCGACACCTCCCCATGACAGCGTAAATCTCCTCTATCGAGTAGGCTACCCGACCAACCGGGGTTTACGTCTAACGGGCGTGTACAACTATACTACACATCAATGCTACACAAGTCTCACGTAATTGATCTATGCAATTCTGATTCGATTCTCTTCTTTATATTGAGCTTAAGTCGCGAGCATTCTGTAAGTATTAATCGAGCTTAAGTCAAAAGACATTGCCGCACAACTATGTTCACTTCTATATATAGTATACTTTAACTATATATTCCTACAACATGTAATTCCCAATTACAACGAAGGTCAAGTGTTTACCTCGATAAGCCCAAAATTATCCAAGTTATATGTCGATCACGAACAACGTTTAGCTCTACTCGTGCTCAATCCGCTCCAAACAACCCTTAGAAGTTCTTACAACTTCTACTTAAATAACTTCAACCGACTATGAAGGTTTTCCTTAGGGTTTCGTTTGTGGTGAGGAAGTATAATAGTATTTTACGGGCTTTTGTATAAGTGTAACCTTGGGAATACTACAAGGTATTTGGGCCAAGGTATTTGGGCATTATAACAATACTAGGAGAGTATTTCTATACCACAATAAGGGGTATTATACGAAAACAACTAGGCTAGGGGGGGGTACCCACGGCTAGCACCTCGGAGGGGATACTTCGGCTAGGCTAGGGAGGGCCTCGGCCGAACCACTTAGGCTAGAGGGGAGAGGGTGTTGGACGAAAAGTTCAAGGGAGAGGGAGGATTTTCAAGACTTAGAACAATTTAGGATGAAGAAGTTCATCAACTTAGAGGTATTTATAGGTCAAGCCATGGCGACCAATGGCGAGATCACTCAAGTGTAAGGCAAGTGTAGGGCTAGATTTCAACCATGTGTACCTTATCCATCTACCACACAACTTGCACAAAATATCCTACCTACTACACAAGACCCAATCGTCGATGTTGCCGTCGAGCCTTCCGATGTGAGGGTGACACATGTCACCTCGGTTGATCCAAAATGTTCGTCTCTCGGAAAAATCCATAAAAATTATAAATGACATAGCGAATTTTCCTACGTAAAATGGAAGCGTTTCGTCGAAAAACGACTCCTTTTGGTAGTTATGCACAAATTCGAACCTATGCCTACTTTAAGGCTCAAATTGTATACGTACGCCCTCACGTACATACTCTGGAAATACGGGGTATAACACAAAGTGAGTAGAAACAAAGGAGGTCTTTGTCAGATTTTCGTAGAATTCTGAGCTTAGCACTTAGAATATTCTACGTTTGAATTAAGAGGTTAATGGACGTATTGTGCCATTATAGGTTGAAGTACTTTGGAGCCTTTTTGCAACTTGTCGCTAGTCGTCGCGAGGTATGTGAACCTCTTCTTTCTTTGGCATGATCCTACGTATGAAATCTCCATGTGATAGTATTTCAAGATTCCTTCTACTCTTAGAAGTTAAGAAGTATTTACATTGTTGAATCTAAGTTAAGAGTATGTTTAAATTGTCCTAAGTCCTTACTAGGTCTTATGGGAGACGTTGGTAAGAACGGTTAGGAAGTTATGAGATTTGATTTAAAGGCTATGTGTCTTGATTTGTTTAAAGTAAGTAAGTGGATTTTATGTTCGAAAATGACTTGAATTTATATGTGAAAAGGGGATTGATTTTAAAGGTGGAAGTTATATGATTTTAAGGGAATGAATTACTTGGTTTTGGGAAGGTATGGAACTTTATATGTTTTTGTATAAGTAATTGGGCTTTAAAGGAAGTATGTTATGAAGTTTGAAGACTAAGAACTTTGATTGTCTTTTAAGGATTATGAAGTTTTAAGCGACACGATTCTTTTAAGTATGTATGTACGTAGTATCTTTGGATCCCGTTTTCCTAAATGTTGTAAGAATAAAAGTGGCATAAGTTCTCTAAAAAGAATGGTTGTTATAATAGCTTTATGGGAAGTTGTTATGACGACTTAAGAAGAAGTGAAAAGATGGTTTAAAAATGTTATGTAAGGAAAATCACAGAAGCCTACAAATAGGCGGATTACGTTATGAGATACAGGAGCCTACAAATAGGCGGATTACGTTATGAAATACAGAGCCTGCGAATAGGCGGATTGCGTTATGAAATACAGAGCCTACGAATAGGCGGATTCGTTATGAAATACAGAGCCTACACATAGGCGGATTACGCCATATTACCAGAGCCTTCACATAGGCGGGTTCGTCATCTTACAGAGCCCCGCGGGCGGATTATGCTTCATGATTCCGCGATGATGCAGAGCCGCGGCGGGCGGATTATGCTACATGATTCCCGCGATGCAAGGCCCGAGGCGGGCGGATTATGCTACATGATTCCACGCGATTGCAAGGCCCCCTTAAGCGGGCGGATTATGCCACATGATTTATGAGTACAGCGTGTCGCAATGGGCGGATGCGTTATCGCGTATGGATAATCAAAGTAAGCTCCCAAATAAAGTCCCTCCATAATGGGCGAATTATGTTATTTAAGTTATGTAAGTTATGTGAAATAGAGTGAATTAAACTCTTTAGTATGTATGTATGAATATGTTGTTAAATTTTTTTGAAATAAGGAAAGGCACGGTTAATATATGATTGATTTGAGGAGTTAAAGGACGTTCTTTTATCTGAATCTGATTTGGTTATTGCATTTTATTTCTGTTCCATACTAAATTTTTGTTATGCGGACTTCCGAAGTGCGTTCATGCCCGCAGGTTATAGGTACCCAGGTTGGTGATCCTTGCTCTTAGGATCTCTGTTCAGTTTTTGGAAAGAAGTTCCTTTCACTCCGGAGGCTTATCTTTTGGTACGGTTTCCCTGATATGGTAGACTTATGTACATTCAGGGGTATGGCGGGAACTGTCCGCGATTATAATTCTTAAGTGCGTAGTCACATTTTGTGGGTCGGTTTGTAAGGGCGAGGCAAGCTTCGTTTATGTATGTACGTTCAGGAAGGTAGCCCTATCGGCTAACCTGTTGTTTTATTACTGTTGTTTTATTTTATAAGTTTCATGTATGTTCCGCTGATTTTCTCTGATGTATACCTGTAAGGGTGCCCAGGTAGGGCACCAGTCGCGGGCCCGGGGTCGGGTCGTGACAATCTCAATCGAAAAATCTCGGAAAAAGATAGTTTTCGTATTAGTCGCAAGGTGAAAACCTAGTTGCTCTCTCAGTTTTGTTTGGAAGTTTGAAGGAAATTTGTTGGTGTTGTTCTAAGGGTCTCAACTAGCGGATTGAAGTGTCTTGAAGAGGCTCTAAGTTGCTAAGGAGCGACTTCGGATTTGGAGTTGGATTAAGATTCGTTGAGGTATAATCTTGTCTCTTAAAAGTGTTACAAGATTATATATATTGTTTGTTGTTAGCTTTACATGTTGCTAGTACGAAGTTATATGTTGAAGTTTATAAGTATTATGGATTGCTTGTAGCCTTAAAATCCGAAATGTAATGTAAGCCATGTGAAGTTGGATTACAATTTGGTCGTTTATTAGAATCGTCGCATGTTACTTACTTGAAGATTATAGTAGTTATAATCGATTGCGACTTGATATCATGTTGTGCTAACAACTTGGATTGAAATGGAAATTGGATAATAATTGATGTTATAGTACCTCAAGTTAGCCGAATTGGCCTAGTAAGTTGTATTAGTTTGATATCGTTTGTGGGGCGGAATTTTACACGTCTAGTAGGCGTTTAATCCCCTATTGTTGGTTGCATTGATTGGGCCCTAAATGTGGCGTGTTTGGTTATTGAATTCGGCCTTGAAAAAGGTGGCAAAGTATGTAGAAACAAAGGAAGTGCTGTCCGATTTTCCGTAGAATTTAGTGACTTAGCACTTAGAATATTCTACGTTTGAAGTAAGAAGTTAATGGACGTATTGTGGCCATTATAGGTTGAAGTACTAAGTATAGCGTATCCTACTTGGAGGATGGAATAGCTATCAAGGTTGAAGTACTTTGGAGCATTTTGCTACTTGTCGATAATCGTCGCGAGGTATGTGAACCTCTTCCTTCCTTTGGCATGATTCTATGTATGAAATATACATGTAGTAGTATTTCATGATTCCGTCTACTCTTAGAAGTTAAGAGGTAGTTATGTTGATTTACTCTATGTAAAAGTGTTATACTCTGTATTTCCAGAGTATGTACGTGAGGGCGTACGTATAAAAATTTAAGCCTTAAGGTTTGGCTAGGTTCGAAAATTTGGGCACAAGTCTAGAAAGAATCGTTTTTACCGAAGCGTTTTACTAAACTTGCGAAGGAAAATTCGGCTATGTCATTTATAATTTTTGCGGATTTTTAGAGGCGAAACATTTTGGACCAGCGGGAGGGTGACATGTGTCACCCGCATTGGAAACAATGAGTGAATGGCAAAGGGCGATTGGGAGCACTTTAGTTGGTAGGATATTTTTGTGCAAGTTGGTGTGGTAGATGGATAAGGTGCACTTGGCTTAAATCTAGCCCTACACTTGCCTTACACTTGGATGGATCTTGGCCATTGGTTGGTCATTTCTTGACCTATAAATACCCCTTGTTGAAGAGTTATTTCATCAAACTTGAGCATTCTTTCTAAGTCTCTAAATACTCCCTCCTCTTGTTTGCTTTCGTCCAAAGCCCCTCCCATAGAGTAAGGCCTTGGCCAGAGAGCACCACTCCCACTGTAGTGTTCTAGCCGTGGGGTACCCACTAGCCTAGTTGTTTTCGTATAATACCCCTTTGTGGTATAGAAATACTCTCAGTATTGTTATAATGCCCAAATACTTTAGCCCAAATACCTTGTAGTATTTTCCAAAGTTACCTCTATCGTAGAGCAGGAAATACTATTATACTTTCCTTTAGCCACTAAACAAAACCCTAAGGAAAACCTTCATAGTCGGTTGAAGTGTTAAGTAGAAGTTCGTAGAACTTCTAAGGGTTGTTGGAGCGGGTTGGAGCACACGGAGTAGGAGCTAAACCTTGCTCGGGATCGACATTTAAACTTGGATAATTTTGGGCTTATCGAGGTAAATACTCATCCTTCTATTGTAATTGGAAATTACATGTTGTAGGATTGTATAGTTGAAGTATACTATATATAGAATTGAACATAGTCTTGCGGCAATGTCTTTTGACTTAAGCTGAATTTAAAGAAGAATCAGCTGTAATTACATGGGTGTATTCTGATAGACTTGTGTAGCATTCTTGTGGAGTAGAATTGTACACGTCCGGATTAGGCGTACAACCCCCACTCTGGGAGTTGTTGGCTGTTAGCGAGGCCTCGATGAAAGGAGGAGATTTCTGTGATTTGCGGGGAAATCTTCTTGAAATTTCGTAGAATATTCTACGTTGAGATCTAGATGTTAATAGGCGCCTTGTGGCCTCTATGGGTTGAAGTACTACGTGTGGCGTGGCTGCTTGGCTTAAGGTGTGGCCGACGGTTTGAGGTACTTGGGCGTTTTGCTATTAGTCGATAATCGTCGCGGTATGTGAACCTCTTCCTATCTGTTCTAGCATGATATGTGTATAACTATGTAGTGCGGTGAGCGTCGTGTGTTAAATATATTTGATTGGTTTAAAACATAAAGTGTTATAATGGCTTTATGGGAAGTTGGTTATATGACTTTATGTAGGTAAGAAAATGCTCGTGGTTTTAAAGGATAAGCGATTTGACTTATAATGACTTGATGTGTGATAATAAAGAACTTGAAGTATTTCAAAAGAAGAGTAATTCTTGGTTTTGAAAACATAAGAGTTATACTAGCTCTATGGAAAGTTAGGTATAACGTCTTAAGAGAGGTAAAGAGAATGGCTTACTGATTTTTAGAAGTTAAGAGACTTGATCTTAAAAGATAAGAGACTTGACTTAATATGGATGTTTGTGTGAAACCTCATTCATGAGTAATGAGTACTTGGTTTTTAAAAGGGAATAATGTTTCTTGATTTGGAAATCGAATGAGTATCGACAAACCATTGCGGCGTTAATAAAGGTAAATGTATTGAATAATAAGTATTATTAAAACCGGTAGAAACCTCAAATGCATAGAAGCTAAGATGAGACAAAATGATATTACATTTCTAGATCATGGTGCTTAATAAGATTGATTATAAATAAGAATAACTACTCACATATAAGGCATATGTTTCTCAAATCGTTTAAAGGAGAATTATGTTTTAAAGTTAAAACTATGAACTCTGAAACCTTTTAAATGAGAAACTTGAGCATTTGAAATTAGGCAAACTTGAGCGTTTGGAAAATAATGTTGTTACTTGATTTTACAAAGGAAAGCATTTTAGTTTACTTAACAATGTTAGTCACTCTATTTTTATACTACGAATTATCGGGTGACCTTTGTAAAAGAAATGGATCATTAAAAGGAATTTAACGTACGTAGTACTTTAGGGTTAAAACCCGGACTTTGACATAAAATGAAAGTACCTTGAGTTGTGTATAACTTGTCTATGCTTGTTGTTGTGAAACTTGCCTATGCTTGTTGTGATAGCCTTTGTTGTGCAAATACTGTATTTCCATACCATCGCGTCTCTCGATGGAGGGCCGGCTGATTTGTTATGAACGATTATTCAGGTCGAGATGGGTAGACACGTATTCGCGATTCTTCACGAGTCCCGAGATGGGTCGGGACACGTATTCCATCTGATTATTCACCGAGTCCCACGAGATGGGCCGGGACACGTATTTCATCTGATTCTCTACCGAGTCCCACGAGATGGGCCGGGACACGTATTTCATCTGATTCTCTACCGAGTCCCACGAGATGGGCCGGGACACGTATTTCATCTGATTCTCTACCGAGTCCCATGGGATGGGCCGGGACACGTATTCTATGATTCTTTCACAAGTCCGCGGGATGGGCGGGACACGTGTTCCACGATTTATACCTACTGGCGGTGAGGAAGGATTCCACGGGCGTGAGGATGACTTGAGGCGCGAGTCCACGACTTGACATATTGCTTTTATGTTGTGAGCTGTAGTTTGGTTATCATACATGTCTCTGCTTTATATAGACTATTATGATTTCATTTCTGATATTTCTGATTTCACATACTTGGTACTGTTATCTTGACCTCGCCCGAAGTGCGTTCATCTGCATGGTAGAAATCATCGGTTGTGGATCTCGCTCATAGGATCAAAGTTCGGCGTGTTAGGAAGCCCGTTTCTTGGAGGCTTATCTTTTGGTATGTTACCACAGTGCATAAGTTCTTGTACATTCGAGGGTATGGCGGGCACTGTCCGCCATAGTTGTCATTCATTCTTAAGTGCATTAATGCTGTTGTGGGCGGGGTTGTAAAAAGGATTAAATTGTTTGGGTTTTATGTTTATATCTGACAAGCTGTTTTGGTTGCTTTGTTTATTTAATCAAATCTCTTATTTCATGCTTATGTTTTATTTCGTGATTTTATCGATGTTGTATCACTAGGGTGCGAGGTAAGGCACGATCCAGGCAGGTTGGTCGTGACAAAAAGCTACGCCTAAGAAATCCTAAGTTCTTACCAAGTCTTATGGGGGATGTTGGTAAGAGTTGTTAGGAAGTATTTGGAGTCGAGTTGACTTGGCTAATTTACGGCACGAATGAGAATAAGTATCGAACAAGCCATTGTTGTGTTAATAAAGGAAAATGTAATGACAATTAATTATATTAAAACAAGTAGAATTCTCCATCTGCATAGAAGCTAAGATAAGACAAAATTGTATTACATTTTCTAGATCATGGCTACTTGAATAAGATCGTTATAAATAAGTATATTCACTGGCCTTAAAGTATATGTTACTTAATTTAAAAGAGTTTACGTATGAAGTTTTTAAGACTTTGAAACTTGTTTTCTTAAAAGTTAAGAGACTTGAAGTATTTTGAAAGCTATGTGATTTGATTTGAAAGTATAAGTCTCTTGGTTATAAAATGAATGAATTTGTCTAAGACATAAAGAGTTATAACGGCTTTATGGGAAGTTGGTTATAACAACTTTATGGAAGATTAAAAGAATGGTTTTCTCCAGTAATGTAAGCAAAGAAATAATTTGAAATAAAGAAGGGCAAATTGTTTTAAAGGTACCAATTGCTTAAGGTTTTTAAGAAGAAGTCACTTGATTTAGAAACCGGTAATTGTATTTCTAAAAAGGTAGATATGACTTGATACTATAGTTGTTAGTATCTGGGAAGCTGTATTTGAAAAAGAGTCTTTCTAAAGGAGTAGAGGTGCGTAGTACGTTAGGTTAAATTCCCGGATTTTATATGACATTATCGCGTCCCAGAAATGGGCCGGGCAGTATACCTTTATGGGCAGACTATATGACATTATCGCGTCCCAGAAATGGGCCGGGCAGTATACCTTTATGGGCAGACTATATGACATTATCGCGTCCCAGAAATGGGCCGGGCAGTATACCTTTATGGGCAGACTATATGACATTATCGCGTCCCAGAAATGGACCGGGCAGTATAACTTTATGGGCAGACTATGTGACTTTATCGCGTCCCAGATTGGGCCGGGCAGATAGGCGTCCCTCCATAAAGGGTCAGATTATGTTATGTAAAGTAAGTAAGTTATATGGTAATGAACTTGATGATTTTCCTAAGTATGTACGTAAGAATGTGGCTATAACGTTTATTGAAAAATGGGAAAAGATAATAAGGTACGATTAAGTTCACGAGATGGTAATGACATGGTAGGTTCAGGTATTTACTTCTTTTACACTTACCTCTGTCATGCTTTTATCTGAATATGTTTTAATTGTTGTACCTTACTTAGTTCCATATTAAATTTTTGTTATCTGACCCCCTTCGGGGGGCTGCGTTCATGCCCGCAGGTATTAGGTACACAGGTTGGTGATCTTTGCTCTTAGGATATCGGTTCAGTTTTTGGGAAAAAGCTCCATTTGCTTCGGAGGCTTATCTCTTGGTACGGTTTCCCCTGAGGTTGTAGATTCATGTGTATTCAGGGGTATGGCGGGGCCTGTCCACTTGTTGTTATGTAAAAACTCTTAGAGTGCAGAGTCACGTGTTGTGGTTTGGTACATGGGGCCGAGTTATCTGATTTTCTTTGATTATGGATATTTTATGAAAGGCGGCCTTATCGGCTAGTCTGTGTTATTATTGTCTAAATGTTGTATGTTGTGTATGTTCCGCTGCTATTCTCTGATGTATACCTGAACGGGGTGCCCAGGTAGGGCACCAGTCGCGGCCCCGGGGGGCGGGTCGTGACAAGATCCTGCCGTGTCATTACCACTCATGAACTTAATTTCACATCATTATCTTTTCCATTCCATTAAGAGTTATAGCCATATCTTACATACATACTTAGGAGAAGTCATTAAGTTCATTACCATCTAACTTACTTATCTTTCATAACATAATCCGGCCCTTTATGGAGGGACGCATATACTACCGACCCAATATGGGGCGATCAAATCACACAAATATCAAAGCGTGCGTGGAATCCCCGTCACGCTGACATGACTATAAGTGTAAAATATAACCATGTAACGCGCGTGGCATCCACTTTCACCGTCGGCGTACATATATATATATATATATATATATATATATATATATATAACGCGACGCGTGCCCGGAATCCTCATCGTATAAGCATGGCCATAACGTGCCTCGGTATCCTCATCGTAGGTGCGGTCTTCGTAGGAGATAGCCCGTGGAGTAATAGTCGTACATAACGTAGTCGCGTGCCGGAATCCTCATCGTATAAGCATGGCCATGGGTAATAAAACAAATCCAGAATCTAACGCGTCTGGTCACATGCCGGAATCCCACATCGTATAAGCGTGTCGGATCGATCAAAATGGAAGCATACGGTGGGATCACGTCACGTCGGTGCGTCTAAGTAAACTTACAACAAGACGGTAGACCCTCCAGTGAGTCATGACAACGTAAACATATAATACTTGCACTCAAAGCTATCACAAGCAAACATAGACAAGTTCATTAAACCTTTAGACTTCCATTTTATATACTCAAGCAACTTTTCGTTTCACATAAAAATCCGGGAATTTAACCCAAAGTACTACGTACTTACATTCTTTTCAAAAGACTCATTTTCATATAAAACCCCAAGATACTATCACCCGTAGTATCAAGGCATGTCTACATTTTAAACAAGTCACTCCACTTTTAGAAATACATTTTTAGAACACAAATCAAGTGACTTCTTTCCTTAAAACTTAAGCAATTGATGCTTTTAAATCCATTTTCCTTTCTTTATTTCCAAAACATTTATCATTACTTAGAGTAAACCACTCTTTAAATTAAGCAACATATGCCTTATATGTGTGAATAGGTTATACTTGTTTATACTTATCTTATTAAAGCAGCCATGATCTAGAAAATGTAATACAATTTTGTCTTATCTTAGCTTCTATGCAGATGGAGAATTCTACTTGTTTTAATATAATTTATCGTCATTACATTTTCCTTTATTAACGCTGCAATGGCTTGTTCGATACTTATTCTCATTCGTGCCGTAATTTAGCCAAGTCAACTTGGCTCCAAACACCTCCTAACGACTCTTACTAACATCCCCCATAAGACTTGGTAAGAACTTAGGATAACTCGGACATAACATTTACATAGAGTAAATCAACATACATCTTCTTAACTTCTAAGAGTAGAAGGAAACATGAAATAATACCACATGTACATTCCATACATAGAATCATGTCAAAGAAGGAAGAGGTTCACATACCTCGGCGATTATCGACAAATAGCAAAATGCTCCAAAGTACTTCAACGCTTGATAGCTATTCCATCCTTGAGTAGAATACGCTATACTTGGTACTTGACCTAAATTGGACATAATCGTCCATTAACCTCTAACCGAGCGTAGAATATTCTAAGTGCAAAGTCACTAAATTCTACGGAAAATCGGACAGCACTTCCTTTGTTTCTACATACTTTGCCACCTTTTTCAAGGCCGAATACAATAACCAAACATGCCACATTTAAGGCTCAACAATTTAGTTAAAAATAGGGGATTACACTCCTACAAGACGTGTAAAATTCCGCCCCACAATTGATATCAAACTAGTCCATGTCTGATGCCATTTTCGGCCAAAAGGTGCAACAACTTATCAAACTTTCCAATTCCTTTTACGTAACGACCGTTCGGGGCCCGTTCTTGGTGCCTTACCAGGCGCCCTAGTGATACAACATCGAGAGAAAACGGCGGAAAATAAAACATGAGTCATGAAACAAGAGATATAATAATAAGCAGGCCAACCAAAGCGGTTGCCTTGGTATATCATAAAACACGAGCAGTTTAATCCTTTACAACCACGCGCTTGCGATGCTACGGACCTCAAGATTTACTGGCGACTATGGCGGGGCGGGGCCGCCATACCACGAATGTACAGAACCTACAACTCGGGAACACATGCAAAAGATAAGCCTCAAGAAGCGGAGCTTCCCAATCTGTTGACTGTGATCCTAAGGCGAGATCCACGGCCGATGTACCTACTGCGGCGTGAGCGGCCCCAGGAAGTCGATCTGGCAGTACCAAGTATGTGGCGTAAAAATCTTGTAATGAAATCATACTAGTCTATATAAAGCGGGAGACATGTATGATAACCAAACTACTGATTCCAACATAAAGCGATCATGTCGATCGAGGACTCACGCCTCAGTCATCACTCGAATATAACTATGGGTCTCACGCCCTGGCGTCAATCGTGTTCGCGTCGTGGCGCGTGCCGGGTCTGCATCGGTGTAGACATGTCCATGATGCAACAATAATACCAATGCCCGTGGCGCGTGCCCGGAATTCTACCTCGGTGTGAACACGTCCGTATGACATCAACAATAATATCTTTGGGTGATCAACCTGCCGCGTGGCACGTGCCCCGAATTCTACCTCGGTGTAGACATGTCCGTGTAACCACAATAACAATATATCGGGTAATCAACCCGACCGCGTGGCCGCGTGCCGGAATCTTTGCGTCGGTGTAGACATGTCCATGTGACATCAATGCAAGGCGATAATCAAAATGGAAACATGCGTGGAATTCTCCGTCATTGCCCGTACGTCGAGTAAGTTCTCGACAAGTCGGCCGGCCTGCATCGAGAGGCGGTAACCGAAATACCACACTTGCACAACAAAGGCTATCATCACGGCATAGGCAAGTTTCACGACAACAAGCATAGGCAAGTTTCACAACAACAAGCATAGGCAAGTTTCACACCAAGCATAGGCAAGTTTCACCTGACTCAAAGTACTTTCATTTTATGCCAAAGTCGGGTTTTAATCCCAAAGTACTACATACATTAAGTTCTTTTAAAAGAGATCCATTACTTTTATAAAGTCACCGATACGTAGTATTAGAATGACCAACCCACGTTCCTTTTCAAAATCAAGTAACAACATTCTTTTCCTAAGTTCGGTTTGCCTAGTTTGATTACTCGAAGCTTCTCATTTTGGATGATTTCATAGTTCCCAAACTTAATCACTTGATTCCTTTTTAGAACAATTGAGTAACATATGTCATATATGTGAGTAGTTATTCTTGTTTATAACGATCTTATTACAATGACCATGATCTAGAAAATGTAATATCATTTTGTCTCGTCTTAGCTCATGCGGATGGAGGTTTCTCTTGGTTTTAATACAATACATCATTATTCAATACATTTTCCTTTATTAACGCTGCGGTGGTGCAATCGATACCATTCGATTTCGAAATCGGTAAAACATTATCCCTTTAAAACCAAGTACTCATTACTCGCGAATGAGGTTTCACGCAACGTCACGTTAACAAATAAGTTAAGTCTCTTAACTTCTAACATCGATAAACCATTTTCACTACGTAAGGTCGTTATAACTAACTTCCCGTAAAGCTATTATAACACCACATGTTTTAAACCAACCAAATCACTTAGCACGTATGCGTCTACCGTACTACATAGTTCTGACAATCATGCTAGAAAAGATAGGAAGAGGTTCACATACCTCGGCGATTTATCGACGATAAGCAAAATGCTCCAGTATTACAACGCGCACTTTCCACTTTCCGCCAGTAGAATACGCTACTCTTAGTACTTTCACTATAAAGGTCTGGCGTCTATTAACCCCAAAACACAAGTTCCCGTTTTTCTGAGAAAATTGGCGACACCTCCACACAGCGTAAATCTCCTCCTCTAGCAGTAGGCTTGCCAACGAGGGTTTACGTCTAACCGGGCGTGTACAATTCTACGATATCTTACACAAGTCTCTTGTCTGATCCTATGTAAATCTGATTCGATTCTTTATTCTTGAGCTTAAGTCAAAAGACATTGCCACAATAATGTTGATTCTATATATAGTATACTTCAACTATATAATCCTACAACATGTAATCTCCGATTACAATAAGGGGACAAGAATATTTACCTCGACAAGCCCAAAATTATCCAGAGATAAAAGTCGATCACGAGCAAGGTTTAGCTCTCACCTCCGTGCGCTCGATCCGCTCCAAACAACCCTTAGAAGTTCTAACCAACTTACTCAAATATGACCAACCGTGAAGATTTCCTTAGGGTTTCGGTTTGAGACTAAAAGGACAAAAGGTAGTATTTAGGACTCTACGTATAGAGGTATCTTTGGAATACTACAAGGTCTGAGCTAAGGTATTTTGGGCATTATAATAATACTAGGAGAAGTATTTCAATACCACGAGGAGGGTATTATACGAAAACAACTAGGCTAGGGGGTACCCAGCACCACAAAAAAAGGGTGGAGGAACCTCGCCAAAGGCCACACGAAAAGAGGAGGGAGGCTCTCGGCTATGAGCTCGCAAAGGGAGGAGAGGGTTTCAAGACTTGGAAGTTTTGGAATGGATGAAGTCTTCACACTTAGGGGGTATTTATAGCAAAACTAAAGGCCAACCAAGGGCGAGATCCTTCCAAGTGTATAGCAAGTGTAAGGGCAAGATTAAGCCAAGTGCACCCTAACCCTACTCCACAAAACATGCCCGAAAACAATGCACCAAACAAGGCCAAAACAAGGCACAAAACAAGGAGGAAGGCGTCCCGCACTGCAAACCGCCACAGGGTGACAAGTGTCACCTCTCGTTAACCAGATGTTCGTCGCTCGGAAAAATCCATAAAAATACAAAGCGACATAGTCGAATTTTCCCCTATGAAGTTATGCAAAGCGTTTAGTCAACGACTCTGTCGGGTGTTGTGCACACAGGTAAATTCGGCCAAGGGTGCCACCTGGGGGTGACCCGTGTGGCCCCCCGATTCGCCCAGAATATTTCGTCTTAGAAAATATCCAAAATCGAAATCTCAAAAACAAAGCGGGCCCCACAAGTAAATTTCTCCGTGGGCCCACGTGACCATTTCAGAAAATAAAATCTCAAAATTCTAATATAATTTAAGAAGCCCATATACCAAATCTGGAATCAATTCTCATTAACGAACCTTTTCTTCACAAATTCTGGAAACTTTTAGTCGAAAAACTCACATCTTTCTTTCTTTTCAAAATTTACATCGTGCTCTCGTGCGTCGTCCTCACATACATACCACGCAACTACGGTATGACATTCTCCCCTTAGAAACATTCGTCCGAAAGTTCCTTCTCAAGTCGGATAACGATAAAGTTCCTCTAACAAGTTGCCAGCCTTGCGGCAGCACGAAATAACACGCGTCCTCTTCTTTCCTTACGTCGTGCCGCTTCTCGAACACTTGAACTCTCGATCGTACCATACTTGATCATTACTTAGTTCGAAAATCTGCGAGTCGCTACCTCGAACTTGGTCATCTTACTAACCTCGAACTTCTTTAAGGCCATTCCGGCCTTTACGAACGACTGCGGTGACGCGTCCACGAACTCATCGATGGTCACACAAACTTGGGCCTAGCATCCTCGTGACCCTACCACTGGCGGGACCACCGAGCCTGACCCACCCCAAACCGGGTTGCAGGTTGACCGCAAATGGTCCTCAACCCGACCCCAACGCGAACTCTTGTTCCCGATCCGGAACAATCTTACTAATTCACATCATGAAAGCTACCACTTCCGTCTCACACTACCCACGGACTTATCACACAAATAAATCCCACGTATACTACTACTCTGATAAGGGTCAAAAATAAATCTTCAACTCAAGACGACCTTACCCCTAAGGTCTCAGTCGTGACATAGTCTAAGGTTCACACTTACCATGCCCCCATATGTATCCTCCCAACTAAGCATGTTTTCTAACTCACAATAACACAACGCTATTCGTACATAGCACATAATAATGAGACCATTATAACAAGCATACCATAACTCTAGAGGTTAAGGATATGCACAAGCTACCGCTCACTCTAATCATAGGCACGCCTGCAGTGCATGCTATGAAGGCGATGAACCGACCCATTGATCCGGTGGTGAGTCGTAACATCCGTGCTACCCTTGGTGGACGATTCCTGCAAAATGGCCGCTGGCCGCAAAATAACAAGCTCCACGCACCACGACACTCCCGAAATGCGGTCTACCACATCGACCACACCGAGGTAGGGGTGACCGCGTCTGCAACACCGCTTACTGAAACAGAACCCTTGGAGCCACGACTGCTCCGAATACTCTGAAGGTTGTGGAGGACCACTCTGCCTTGGCGGAGGTACAAAACTAGTATCTTCTTTGAGGTCCGCCTCGAAAGTCACCAAGGACCACTGTTGTTACGGCCTCTTCCGATCTTGGTCATTCCGTCGACCTCTCGTGCCTCGCATCCCGGTCGTGAGCTGCGTGCGGGCAATGTCCGTGCCGGTGAAGAGCTACTCACGAACATGCCTCGACATGTAATCATCGAGCCACGTAACATATCGGTGCACTCGATCCTCCATACTAGCTACTGGCCCGGGGCGTCACTGGGCGATGAGTCGAACTCCGCATTGTACTCCGAACCGTCGCGCTCTGTCTAAGCATCAAAAATCTGTCGGCCGTGCCTCCTCATCTGCGGAGGCAAGAAGTGCGTGAGAAAGCCCCGAAAACTCATCCCATCTTGCTGGAGGTGCATGCTCTCCCGGAAAGCTCAGTGAATCAAACCAATCATTTGCGGTATCACGCGGCCGATGCGAACCAAGGTCCGCGAACTCGGTCTCTGAAGCCTTGATCACCGCGTGATCCTGTAGCTGCGGATGAACTCCTGCGGATCATCCTCGAGCCTCGACCCGTAAAACTCTGGCGGGCTACAACTCGGAAAGTCCGTAGCCTCAAACTATCTGCTCGGGGTGAACCGCGGTGCTCGGGCCAGGCTGCTGCGTCCGGCCTATCGCATATCACGGCCACGACCACGGCGACCAAGCGGCCATCTCGTAACCCGTCTCCTGCGCCCGGTGTAGCTGGAGGCTCAGTGCGTGGTCTCGGCGACCCACTGCTGCGGCTCTAGCTTCTTTGGGTGGCGGCGTCCAAAACCGCCGTCGAAGCCTGACCTCAGTCTTTGTCGGGCTGCGCCTCGTACTCCTGTATCTCACTAGCGGCACCCTCGGTGCGCGCCTCTGGGCTCTGGTTGCCTTGCGCGGAGGCATAAGCGGTAAAAGCGAGATCGTCGGAGGGTCGACTTACAACACTCTACAGGCACGATCTCGGAATGAGAAGAATGAAACCAATCCTAAATGTCCTGCGACCTCACGATTATAGATGTGGTGCACACACCGATAATCAAGACTACTAGACACGGTGCAGTAGACATTTCAGAGGATTAAGCGCTCACGATACCACTTTTGTAACGACCCGTTCGGGGCGTTCTTGGTGCCTTACCGGGCACCCTGGTGATCTGACATCGGAAAACCGCGGAAAATAAAACATGAGTCATGAAACAAGAGATATAATAATAAGCAGGCCAACCAAAGCGGTTGCCTTGGTATATACATAAAACACGAGCAGTTTAATCCTTTACAACCACACTTGTGATTACTACAGACCTCTAAGATTTACAGCGACTATGGCGGGGCGGGGCCCGCCATACCACGAATGTACAAGAACACCTGACTCGGGAACACATGCAAAAGATAAGCCTCAGAAGAAAGCGGAGCTTCCCAATCTGTTGACTGTGATCTAAGGCGGGGATCCACGGCCGATGTACCTCTACTGCGGCATGAGCGGCCCGAAGGAGGTCGATCTGGCAGTACAGTATGTGAAGCTGTAAAAATCGTAATGAAATCATACTAGTCTATATAAAGCGGGAGACATGTATGATAACCAAACTCTGATTCACGACATAAGCGATCATGTCGATCGGGGACTCGCCTCAAGTCATCACTCAAATATAACTATGGGTCTCACGCCACAGCATCAATCATGTTCGCATCGTGGCGCGTGCCCCGGTCTGCATCGGTGTAGGCATGTCCGTGATGCAACAATAATACCAATGCCCAGCGGCGCGTACCGGAATTCTACCTCGGTGTAGACACGTCCGTGTGACATCAACAATAATATCTTGGGTGATCAACCTGCGCGCGTAGCCACGTGCCCGGAATTCTACCTCGGTGTAGACATGTCCATGTAACCACAATAACAATATATCGGGTAATCAACCGACCGCGTGGCCGCGTGCCGGAATCTTGCGTCGGTGTAGACATGTCCATGTGACATCAACAACAAGACGATAATCAAAATGGAAACATACGTGGAATTCTCCATCACGCGGCCGCGTCGAGTAAGTTCTCGACAAGTCGGCCGCCTGTCGAGACGCGGTAACGAAATACCACGCGCACAACAAAGGCTATCATCACAAGCATAGGCAAGTTTCACAACAACAAGCATAGGCAAGTTTCCCAACAACAAGCATAGGCAAGTTTCACACCAACAAGCATAGGCAAGTTTCACCTGACTCAAAGTACTTTCATTTTATGCCAAAGTCGGGTTTTAATCCCAAAGTACTACATACATTAAGTTCTTTTAAAGAGATCCATTACTTTTATAAAGTCACCCGATACGTAGTATTAGAATGACCAACCCACATTCCTTTTCAAAATCAAGTAACAACATTCTTTTCCTAAGTTCCATTTTGCCTAGTTTGATTACTCAAGCTTCCGTTTTGGATGATTTCATAGTTCCCAAACTTAATCACTTGATTCCTTTTTAGAACAATTGAGTAACATATGTCATATATGTGAGTAGTTTATTCTTGTTTATAACGATCTTATTACAGCAGCCATGATCTAGAAAATGTAATATCATTTTGTCGCATCTTAGCTTCTATGCAGATGGAGGTTTCTACTGGTTTTAATACAACACATCATTATTCAATACATTTTCCTTTATTAGCTTGCGGTGGTGCAGCCGATACACATTCTGATTTCCGAAATCAGTAAAACATTATCCCTTTAAAAACCAAGTACTCATTACTCACGAATGAGGTTTCACACAACATCCACATTAACAAATAAGTTAAGTCTCTTAACTTCTAACATCAGTAAACCATTTTCACCTACATAAGGTCGTTATAACTAACTTCCCATAAAGCTATTATAACACCCTATGTTTTAAACCAACCAAATCACTTAGCACATGTACGTCTACCGTACTACATAGTTCACAACAATCATGCTAGAAAAGATAGGAAGAGGTTCACATACCTCGCGATTTATCGACAATAAGCAAAATGCTCCAGTATTACAACGCGCTAGCCCTTTCACTCCTCGAGTAGAATCGCTACTCTTAGTACTTTCACTATAAAGGTCACTGACGTCTATTAACCCCAAACACAAGTTCCCATTTTCTCTGAGAAAATTCGGACACCTCCCACGCCACAGTAAATCTCTCTCTAACGAGGCGGCTACGAAGCCAACCAGGGGTTTACACGTCTAACGGGCGTGTACAATTCTACGATAATACTACACAAGTCTAATGCAATCTGATCCTATGTAAATCTGATTCGATTCTTTATTCTTGAGCTTAAGTCAAAAGACATTGCCACAATAATGTTGATTCTATATATAGTACTTACTATATAATCCTACAACATGTAATCTCCAATTACAATAAGGACAAGAATATTTACCTCGACAAGCCCAAAATTATCCGAGATAAAAGTCGATCTGAGCAAGGTTTAGCTCTACTCCGTGCGCTCAATCGCTCCAAACAACCCAGAAGTTCTAACCAACTTCTACTCAAATACTTGACCAACCGTGAAGATTTCCTTAGGGTTTCGGTTTGAGACTAAAAGGACAAAAGGTAGTATTTAGGACTACGTATAGAGGTATCTTTGGAATACTACAAGGTACAAGGCTAAGGTATTTTGGGCATTATAACAATACTAGGAGAAGTATTTCAATACCACGAGGAGGGTATTATCACGAAAACAACTAATTTGGGGTACCCATGCTGCACCAAAAGGGGAGGAACCCACCGGCCAAAACCACGAAAGAGGGAGGGGAGGCTCTCGGCTATGAGCTCACAAAGGGGAGGAGGGTTTCAAGACTTGGAAGTTTTGGAATGGATGAAGTCTTCACACTTAGGGTATTTATAGCAAAACTAAAGGCCAACCAAGGGCGAGATCCTTCAAGTGTATAGCAAGTGTAAGGGCAAGATTAAGCCAAGTGCACCTAACCCCTACTCCACAAAACATGCCACAAAACAATGCACCAAACAAGGCCAAAACAAGGCACAAACAAGGAGGAAGGCGTCCCCCTGCTACCCAAACCACTTGAGGGTGACAAGTGTCACCTCTCGTTAACCAGATGTTCGTCGCTGGAAAAATCCATAAAAATACAAAAGCGACATAGTCGAATTTTCCCCTCGCAAGTTATGCAAAGCGTTTAGTCAACGACTGTCGGGTGTTGTGCACAAAGGTAAATTCGGCCAAGGGTGCCACGTGGGGTGACACGTGTCGCCCCGATTCGCCAGAATATTTCGTCTTAGAAAATATCCAAAATACCGAAATCTCAAAACAAAGCGGGCCCCAAAGCAGTAAATTTCTCCCGTGGGCCCCACGTGACCATTTCAGAAAATAAAATCTCAAAATTCTAATATAATTTAAGAAGCCCGTATACCAAATCTGGGAATCCAATTCTCATTAACGAACCTTTTTCTTCACAAATTAGGAAACTTTTAGTGAAAAACTCAGCGTCTTTCTTTCTTTTCAAAATTTACGCCGTACTCAAATGCGTGCGTCCTCACATACATGCCACTACGGTATGACATTTTCAATCAAGTTCTTAGGTCAACATGTTATATAGTCAAAAACAACTTCAACAACTACAATTTCCTTAACTTTATATAACATATGACAACTTAACTAGTAACAACTTGCATTAAAATCTTAAGGGCTAACATACTAGTTTTGGATTAGGGTTCCAACAATCAATACACTTATCAAACTTCATACTAAATACCTCATGCTTGCTAATATCCATAGCTACTGACAATAAGTAATCTTAATTACTAAAGCGACAAGAATTATACCTTTACAAGCCCTTAATCTTTCAAGATTCAAAGTCGCTCCTTAGCAATTCTTAGATACTTTCCTTATGTTCCAATCCGCTCCAAGCAGTCCTTAGAAGCCTATGAAGAACTCATCTTCAAGTTCCAACTTCAAAGTTGAAGAACTCCTTAAGTTTCCGCCTTGCGACTAATACGAAAACGCCACTTTTCCGAAATCTTTCTATTGAGATAACCTTACAATACTCTTAGGAACCTTGGGTTTAAGTCTTGTGAATTATCATCCACAATTGCAAAATTTTGTCTTCAAAAAATAGGCCTAAAGCCGAGAGCCCCCTCCCTTTGTTCTTCAATATTTTCTTAAAATATGACTAAGTGTGGAACTAGTCTTCCTACTAGTATGTATTTATAACACTATGGAGGGTCAAGACTTAAACAAATGGGTGGCTAATATGAGTTTCACTAGGATCAAGCCCATGTGGCCCTTTGACAAGTCAACAAAATCAAGCTACAAGACTTATCATCCATAATGGTCAAATGACCCTTTTACCCTTACATTAATTCGACCAAACCATGTGGGAGGGTTCCACGTGTCGCCCTCCCATTCGTCCATAAAATTCCGTAACCTCGTGGGCCCACAAAGCGTAAAATTCCTCGGGTGGGCCCATGACCAAATCAAGTAAAATAAATTCCCATAATGAAAATACATTCCATAATCCTCAATTAATGCATTTTGAGAATCCAATTCTCCTCAACGAACATTTTTCCTTTCCGACGTTTGGAAGATTTTTCGTTGGAAAAACAATTCTTCCTTTCGTACCCTTTTCAAGTCTTGTATTCCTTACTTACATTCTCTTAAACATGTCCTGGAGTTACGGGGTGTAACATTCTCCCCCAGAAACATTCATCCCGAATGTTCTTTGAGTCAATCTAATTAGATAGCGACATAGTCTCCTTTTACTACACCCTTCTACAACATATGCCACCCATGGCCATAACAATACTTATACTAAAATGTCTACCTTGGCACTCACGAAGCCAACTAGCCCATACTCATAATGACCTCAAAGTCCGTCATAATCATCTCTACTAGGTCTACTTGGGTCTGACGACTGTATCATCACCGGAAAAATCTCATATTCCCGCTCAGCTGCCACCCCAAACACTCACGGGGGTAGTTACCTCGAAAGGTCCTTACAGATTCGGGCTCTATTCCTTTACACTTGGTTGTTATCTTTCTTACTGGTTGTACTCTTTCCGTACTTCCAACTCATACTAGCATACATACATAACTTCCATATCAATTCGCCCCATCCTTTGGAGTCACTCTAAAACAATATAAGGCCATTTTGGCTCTCGACTGGTTCGGTGGAGCAACGTCCACGAACCCGTAGAACTATTAACTAGACTTGGGCCTTGCACTCTCGTGACCCTGTCACGTAGAGGAACTACTACCAACTGATCCCACTATATTCCAGGCTATGGGGCAACCCGTAATAGGTCCTCACCCCATCCCACCGTCGCACTTAACTCTTATTGTTGGTCTATAATAAATCTTTCTGCAGAAGGCCTTGTACATCTAAGGTCTCGTGATCGTCAATATTCTTAGGATCGCAATTTCCATGCTCCAAGCCTACCTTACGGTCCCGATGTGAATTACAAAACTTCTCGTAATACCATAATCGTGTCGCCTTGAACACAACAACCATTACTTACTCTATACGGACCTCATCCGTATAATTCTCTTAAACCTACTCGTAGCAATCTATTAACATGACATTAGTTAAGTTCCTTAACGCTTCTTAAGGGTTCACTACCCTATCGGACTCATCCTTTCCCAATTATCTCAAAATAACATAAGATCTTGCGAGAATTCATTAACTGTTCCATACCTCCCCGGTATCTAGTTAGTCTTTACCAACTCCTGGAAATTTAAAAATCATTCTAGGCAACACGCGTCTGACCCTCATACATAACTCCGTATAGATGTATGCCACAATACCAACTATACTATAATCATTACCAACCTGGATACGCAATCCACATAGTCCTTCGGGTCACTGCCTTTCTCGTGAATGCAATCAACATAACTCGTTAGGGAGAGCGACCTAACGACCACGGCTATCGCACGATCTCGGAGTGAGAAGAATGGAAACCAATCCTAAATGTCCTGCAACCTCCTGATTATAGATGTGGTGCACAACACACCGATAATCAAGACTCTACTAGACACGGTCTGTAGATACTTTCCGAGGACTAACTGCTCTGATACCACTTTTGTCACGACCCGACCCCGGGCCGCCACTGGTGCCCTACCTGGGAACCCTTCCAATCATACAACACCAAAACAACTGCGGAAAATAAGCAACACATATTTTTTTTTTTTAAAACCAAGGCAAAGCCGATAAGGTTGCCATAATATAAATCACCCATAAAGGGCTTACACTATCCAAAAATGTAATTACAACTCTATCCAGTCCAACCCACATGTGAATACAGACCTCTAAGATTTGAACAAATACTATGACGGGACAAGGCCCGCGTACCCACGAATATACATAGCCATGACAACTCGGAACATTGGAGCCATCTCGAAATCTTCAAACAGGATCCTAAGCTCGCGGATCCTGGCGTAATACCTAAACTCGCGGACATGAACGGCCCCGAAGAAGTCGATAACAACAGTACCGAATATGGAGCGGAGAATAAGATGCGATAAACAAATCATAACGGTACAAAAGAATGACAGGGGCAAGTATAAAAAGGGTACATACCAGATCCTGCCGTGTCATTACCACTCATGAACTTAATTGCACATCATTATCTTTTCCATTCCATTAAGAGTTATTGCCATATCTTACGTACATACTTAGGAGAAGTCATTAAGTTCATTACCATCTAACTTACTTATCTTTCATAACATAATCCGGCCATTTATGGAGGGACGCGTATACTACCCCCGATGCGGGACGCGATCAAGTCACACAAATATCAAAGCGTGCGTGGAATCCCCATCACCGCCGACAACTATAAGTGTAAAATATAACCACGTGGCCGCGTGGCATCCCACCTCATTTGTCGTATACATACACAACATATATATATATATATATATATATATATATATATATATATATATATATATATATAACGCGACGCGTGCCGGAATCCTAAATCGTATAAGCGTGGCATAACGTGCCTCGGCGTCCTCATCGTAGGTGCGGTCTTCGTGAGCTAGCCCATGGAGTAATAGTCATACATAGCATGGTCGCATGCCCCGGAATCCCTCATCGTATAAGCATGGCCATGGGTAATAAAACAAATCCGGGAATCTAATCCGCATCCTGGTCACATGCCCCGGAATCCCACATCGTATAAGCATGTCCAAGGATCAATCAAAATGGAAGCATACCCGTGGAATCCCACATCACTGTCGGTACGTCCAAGTAAACTTACAACTAGACAGCCGACCCTCCAACTGAGAGTCACGACAACGTAAACATATAATACTTGCACTCAAAGCTATCACAAGCAAACATAGACAAGTTTATTAAACCTTTAGACTTCCATTTTTATAAACTCATGGCACTTTCGTTTCACACATAAAAATCCGGGAATTTAACCCAAGGTACTACGTGCTTACATACTTTTCAAAAGACTCCTTTTCATATAAAACCCCAAGATACTAACACCCGTAGTATCAAGGCTTTTATACACCTTACCTAAGTCACTACACTTTTAGAAATACATTTTTCGGCTTCTAAATCAAGTGACTTCTTTCCTTAAAACTTAAGCAATTGATGCTTTTAAATCCATTTGCCTTTCTTTATTTCCAAAACATTTATCATTACTTAGAGTAAATCACTCTTTAAATTAAGCAACATATGCCTTATATGTGTGAATAGGTTATACTTGTTTATACTGATCTTATTAAAGCAGCCATGATCTAGAAAATGTAATACAATTTTGTCTTATCTTAGCTTCTATGCAGATGGAGAATTCTACTTGTTTTAATATAATTTATCGTCATTACATTTTCCTTTATTAACGCTGCAATGGCTTGTTCGATACTTATTCTCATTCGTGCCGTAATTTAGCCAAGTCAACTTGGCTCCAAACACCTCCTAACGACTATTACCAACATCCCCCATAAGACTTGGTAAGAACTTAGGATAACTCAGACATAACATTTACATAGAGTAAATCGACATACATACTTCTTAACTTCTAAGAGTGGAAGGAAACATGAAATAATACCACATGTACATTCCATACATAGAATCATGTCAAAAGAAGGAAAAGGTTCACATACCTCGCGACGATTATCGACAAATAGCAAAATGCTCCAAAGTACTTCAACCTTGATAGCTATTCCATCCTTCAAGTAGAATACACTATACTTGGTACTTCAACCTAAATTGGCCATAATACGTCCATTAACCTCTAGCTTCGAACGTAGAATATTCTAAGTGCAAAGTCACTAAATTCTACGGAAAACCGGACAACACTTCCTTTGTTTCTACATACTTTGCCACCTTTTTCAAGGCCGAATACAATAACCAAACACGCCACATTTAAGGCTCAACAATGTAGTTAACAATAGGGGATTACACGTCTACAAGACGTGTAAAATTCCGCCCCACAATTGATATCAAACTAGTCCATAATACAATGCCATTTTCGGCCAAAAGGTGCAACAACTTATCAAACTTTCCAATTCCTTTTCAATCCAAGTTCTTAGGTCAACATGTTATATAGTCAAAAACAACTTCAACAACTACAATTTCCTTCTTTATATAACATGTGACAACTTAACTAGTAACCAACTTGCATTAAAATCTTAAGGGCTAACATACTAGTTTTCGGATTAGGGTTCCAACAATCAATACACTTATCAAACTTCATACTAAATACCTCATGCTTGCTAATATCCATAGCTACAACAATAAGTAATCTTAATTACTAAACGACAAGAATTATACCTTTACAAGCCCTTAATCTTTCAAAGATTCAAAGTCGCTCCTTAGCAATTCTTTGCTCATTTCCTTATGTTCCAATCCGCTCCAAGCACTCCTTAGAAGCCTATGAAGAACTCATATTCAAGTTCCAACTTCAAAGTTGAAGAACTCCTTAAGTTTCCGCCTTGCGACTAATACGAAAACGCCACTTTTCTGAAATCTTTCTATTGAGATAACCTTATAATACTCTTAGGAACCTTGGGTTTAAGTCTTGTGAATTATCATCCACAATTGCAAAATTTTGTCTTAAAAAAATAGGCCTAAAGCCGAGAGCCCCCTCCCTTTGTTCTTCAATATTTTCTTGAAATATGACTAAGTGTGGAACTAGTGTTGCTACTAGTATGTATTTATAACACTATGGAGGGTCAAGACTTAAACAAATGGGTGGCTAAGATGAGTTTCACTAGGATCAAGCCCATGTGGCCCTTTGACAAGTCAACAAAATCAAGCTACAAGACTTATCATCCATAATGGTCAAATGACCCTTTACCCTTACATTAATTCGACCAAACCATGTGGGAGGGTGCCACGTGTCGCCCCCCCATTCGTCCATAAAATTCCGTAACCCTCGTGGGCCACAAAACGTAAAATTCCTCGGGTGGGCCCACCGATAAATCCGTAAAATAAATTTCCATAATGAAAATACATTCCATAATCCTCAATTAATGCATTTTGAGAATCCAATTCTCCTCAACAAACATTTTTCCTTTCCGACGTTCGGAAGATTTTTCGTTGGAAAAATAATTCTTCCTTTCGTACCCTTTTCAAGTCTTGTATTCCTTACTTACATTCTCTTAAACATGTCCTGGAGTTACGGGGTGTAACATTCTTCCCCCCTTAGAAACATTTGTCCCGAATGTTCTTTTGAGTCCGATCTAGGCAACTTATGCCCATTAATCAAAATAGACAACTTTCTTAACCTTCCATAAAGCCGTTATAACCAACTTCCCATAAAGCCGTTATAACCCTTTATGGTTTTAGACCAATTCATTCCTTTTTATATCCAAGAGACTTACACTTTTAAAACCAATTATCACATACTTACAAATCAAGTTTCTTAACTTTCAAATTCTTCAAGTCTCTTAATATTTAGAAATCAAGTTTCTACTTTTAAATCTCAAGTAACTCATACCTTTAAAACAAGTTACTTCTCTTTAAATCATGTCATTTCTCCTCTTTTAAATCAATTAAGTAAATCACTCCTTTTACTCCCCTAAAGTCATTATAACAACCCTTAGGTTTTGGAACTAAGGCACTAGCCAAAAGATTTGGAAACCACTTCCTTTTCAAGACTCTATGTACTTTAAGTAAAATACTTTCACTTTTAAGAATCCAAACTTCACTAAGAAATGGATTATAACAACATAAAATTTAAACATCAAAGTACAATCAAGGAAGTACATAGAACAAATTCTATATTAGGCAATCCAAGTACAAGCAAGGAATGGATCATTTAAGGAGTAGGACTTACTTTCTTTATCTTAAGGAATCATGCTAGAAGAAGAGGAGATGGTTCACATACCTTTTCGGCTTAATCCGCAAGCTAAGTCGAATACGCCACACGTAGAATTGTCAACCTATAATGGCCACAACATGACTATCAATTTTTAGCTTCTAACGTAAAATAATACTAAGTATACAGTCTCTTATTCTACGGAAAATCGGGCAGCACTTCCTTTGTTTCTACATACTTTGCCACCTTTTTCAAGGCCGAATTCAATGCCTTACAATACGTGTAAAATTCCGCCCCATAATTCATACCAAGTATTTTAATAACCAAGCCATTCTCAGCCAACATATACAACAACACTAAGTCCTTTCCAATTCTTTTTCAATCCAAGTTCTTAGGTCAAACATGTTATATAGTCATAAACAACTTTAACAACTATAATTCCTCCTATATATAACATGTGACGACTTATACTAATAATCAACTTGAATTGTAATCTTAAGGCTAAACATGCTAGTTTTCGGATTAGGGTTCCAATAGCCAATACACTTATCAAACATCATACTAAATACTCCATGCTTGCTAATATCCATAGCTCTGATGATAAGTAATCTTTAATTGCTAAAACGACAAGATTTATACCTTTACAAGCCCTTAAAATTTCCAAGATTCAAAGTCGCTCCTTAGCAATTCTTAGCTCATTTCCTATACGCTCCAATCCACTATTTGAAGCCCTTAGAAGTTCACAACCAACTTCTCTTCCATTTCAATCAAACTTGTGAAAGCGACTTAGGTTTTCGCCTTGCGACTAACGTGAAAACGTCGTTTTTCCGAAATCTTTCTATTGAGATATCCTTACAATACCCTTAGGGACCTTGGGTTAAAGTCTTGTGAATAATGGATCAAAACTACAAAAAATTTGTGTGGATAAGTACTCAAAGCCGAGAGCACTTAAGGGACAAGAAATGTTGTGAAATTTTCTAAGTGTTGAAAACCTTGTCTTGCACTAGTGTAGTGTATATATAACACAATGAAGGGTCAAGATTATAACAAATGTGTGGCTAGGATGAAGAACACTTGGATAAAAGCCAAGTGGACAAGTTGACAAGTCAACAATCTTAAGCGTGAAGACTTATCATCCACAATGGTCAAATGACCATTCTAACATTGCTAATTTTCGTCCAAGACCATATGGGGGAGGTTCCATGTGTCGCCCTCTCATTCGTCCATAAAATTCCGTAACCCTCGTGGGCCCCACAAAACGTAAAATTCCTCGGGTGGGCCCCACGTGACCAAATCCGTAAAATTAAATTTCCATAATGTTAATAAGTTACATATTCTTCAAATAATGCATTTTGAGAATCTAATTCTCCTCAACGAACATTTTTCCTTTCCGACGTTCGGAAGATTTTTCCGTCGGAAAAACAATTCTTCCTTTCGTACCGATTTCCAAGTCTTGATTCCTTACGTACATTCTCTTATACATGTCCTGTACTTACGGGGTGTAACATTCTTCCCCCTTAGAAACATTCGTCCTCGAATGTCCTTAGTCGGTTGTCAAGCTATACAAACTTCGGCACAGTCTATATACTATGCCTATCAATCAATACTCCACAAGACCAACGATGCAACACATGGCCACCACATAACATACGTAGACATAACAATGGACCTTCCGTCCGTGGTCCCTTCTGTTATACCCCGTATTTCCAGAGTATGTACGTGAGGGCGTACGTACAAAAGTTTAAGAATTAAAGAAAACTAAGTGGCGAAATTTTGTGCACAAGTACCAAAAAGAATCGTTTTTCGACGAAACGTTTTACAAGACTTGCGAAGGGAAAATTCCGGCTATGTCATTTATATTTTTTGCGGATTTTTCCGAGAGATGAAACATTTTGGACCAACGGCAGGGTGACATGTGTCACCCTCATATTGGGCGTCATTTGGGGCGGTCATTGGACGAATTGGGGCTTGGGTTAGGTAGGATATTTTGTGATAGTTGGTGTGGTAGATGGATAAGGTACACATGGAGGAATCCTATCCCTACACTTGCCTAGCACTTGGCTTCATCTTGGCCATTGGTTGGCCTATAAATACTACCCTAACTTGAAGACTTTCTTCATCCAAAAAACATTTTTCCAAGTCTTGAAATCCCTCCCCCTTTGAGAGTTGTGTTCGTCCAAAGCCCCTCCTCCCCCCCCCCCCCCTTGAGAAAGCTTTGGCCGAGAGGGTCCTCCCTTTGTAGTGTTCTAGCCGAGGGTACCCCTAGCCTAGTTGTTTTGAAAAATATCCCTCCTTTGTGGTATAGAAATACTTCTCCAAGTATTGTTATTATGCCCAAATACCTTGGCCTAAATACCTTGTAGTATTCCAAGGTTACCCCTATCTGAAAAGCCAGAAATACTATTATACTTCCCTCGATCACAAAACGAAACCCTAAGGAAAACCTTCATAGTCGGTTGGAGTGTTAAGTAGAAGTTGCGTAGAACTTCTAAGGGTTGTTTGGAGCGGGTTGGAGCACCCGGAGCAGGAGCTTAACGTTGCTCAGGAGCGACTTATAAACTTGGATAATTTTGGGCTTACAGGGTAAATAATCCTATCCTTCTAGTGTAATTGGAAATTACATCTGTAGTATTATAGAAATGAATATAACATTCATAGAAGAGAATTGAAGCGTAATAGAAGGATATTACGTAAAAGACTTGAGCGAAATCACATCAGAAGAATATTAAAGAAGAAGATTAAACTGTACTTACATAGGACCGTATTTACAGTAGACTTATAACCTTTCTTGGTTGAATGTTCTGCGAGTAGCATGTACTACTTGGAAGGTGGACAAGGCTAGCGGGTTATAGCGTGGGCGTTTTGCTTATAGTCGATAATCGCGCGAGGTATGTGATTCTTCCTATACTCGTGAGCATGATATTTTAAAAGTATATATATGTATATAGTACGGTAGACGTGCGTGTGTTAAGCGAGCGTAGTTATTGGCAATGTCTTTCAACTTAAGCTGAATAATAAAGAATCTTGAAGTATTTCAAAGAGATAAGAAACCTTTTGAAGAGAAGAGTAATGCTTGGTTTTAAAAGTTATACTGACTTTATGGGAAGTTAGGTATAACGACGTAAGAGAGATAAAAAGAATGGTTATTGATTTTAGAAGTTAAGAGACTTGATCTTATAAGATAAGAGACTTGACTTAATTGAATTAACATGAAGTTTGTTAAAAAAAGTGTGAAACCTCATTCATGAGTAATGAGTACTTGGTTTTTAAAGAATAAATGTTTCTTGATGTCGGAAATGAGAATGAGTATCGACGAACCAACTGCGGCGTTAATAAAGGAAAATGTATTGAATAATAAAGCATTATTAAAACCAGTAGAAACCTCCATCTGCATAGAAGCTAAGATGAGACAAAATGACATTACATTTCCTAGATCATGGCTGCTTAAAAAGATTGATTATGAACAAGAATAACCTACACTCATATAAGGCATATGTTTCTCAAATTGTTTAAAAGAGAATTATATTCTTAAAGTGATTAAGACTATGAACTACGAAACCTTTCTAAACTAATAAGACTTGAGTATCTGAAATTAGGCAAACTTGGAACTTTTGGAAAAGAAACGGCATTACTTGACGTTGTTCTAAAAGTATAAAATACTTGATTTTAAAACATGAGCGTAATCGTGCGACGGATAATAGTATCGAGTTATTTTTACGTAAAAGTGGCCCTTTTAAAGGATAACTGTATGTAGTACTTGGGGTTAAAACCTGGATTTGTTGTAATAAAATAGGAGTCTATAAGTATGTTGAACTTGCCTATGCTTGTGGTGATAGCCTTTATTGTGCAAGTGTTGATATCAGGTGACTTCTTGAGAAAGAATGGATCTTTTTATGAGAGTCTAGAAGTATGGTAATTTGCTTGTGATTTCTTGTGATAGCCTGGTTGTGCGATATATTGTTATTGTTGTTACATGGACATGTCTGCACCGATGAAGAATTCCGGGGGCATGCGGCCATGCGGCGGGCTAATCACCCGATATATTGTTATTGTTGTTACATGGACATACGCAGATGAAGAATTCCGGGGCATGTGGCCGTGGCGGGGTTGATTACCGATATATGGTTACTATTGTTACATGGACATGTCCGCACCGATGCAGTGGGGCATGTGGCCATGCGACATTGTCATTATTGTTGCATCATGGACATGTCTGCACCGATGCAGAATTCCGGGGGCATGCGGCCATGATGCGAACATGATTGATGTTGTGGGCGTGAGACCCATAGTTATATTTGGGTGATGATTTTGAGGGCGTGAGTCCCTGACTTGACTGCTTTTATGTTGCGTACTGTATTTTGGTTATCATATATGTCTCCTGCTTTATACAGACTGTTATGATTTAATTACAGTATTTTCAGTTTCACATACTTGGTACCTGTTGTACTGACCTCCTTCGGGGGGCTGCGTTCATGCCGCAGGTAGAGGTACATCGGTTGTCGATCCTCGCTCTTAGGATCACAGTTCAGCGTATTGGGAAGCTCCGTTTCTCCGGAGGCTTATCTTTTGGTATGTTTTCCCTGAGTTGTAGGTTGTTGTACATTCAGGGGTATGGCGGGGCCCTGTCCCGCCATAGTTGTCATTTTATTCTTAGAGGGGTTGTAATCTTGTTGTGGCGGGTTGTAAAAAGGATTAAACTGTTCGGGTTTTTATGTATATATACAGAAGGCAACTGTTTTGGTTGGCCTGTTTATTTATCTTATCTCTTGCTTCATGTCTTGTTTTTATTTCCGCTGATTTTCTCTGATGTATGACTACTTGGGTGCCCGGGTAAGGCACGATCCACGGACCGGGCGTGTCGTGACAAAAAGTGGTATCAGGCGATTAATCCTCGGAAAGTGTCTACTGACCGTGTCTAGTAAGTCTTGATTATCGGTGTGTTGTGCACCACATCTATAATCGAGAGGTGCAGGACATTTAGGATTAGTTTCCATTCTTCTCATTACGAGATCGTGCCTTAGAAACGTGTTGTAAGTTGGACCCTACGGCGTATTTCGTTTTCACCGCTATGCCTCGCGCAAGGCAACCCGCCCAGTGGGCAAGGCGAGAGGAGTCGCTAGTGAGATCTGAGGAGTGCGAGCGCGAGCCCGGTCATTACGAGATAGTGCTTGACGGTGAGTTTTGCGGCGCCGCCAGCAGAGTTTAGAGCGCAAATGGGCGATGAGACCACGATGCCTCCGGTCCCCACACCGGGCGAGGAGTTGGGGTACAAAGAGATGGCCCAGTTACTGGCCAGGATCGTGGCCAGACATGAGGATAGGCTGGACGCAGCAGTTCCGGTAGCACCCATGGTTCACCCAAGATCGGATAGTTTGAGGCTACGGGACTTTCTGAGTTGTAGCCCGCCAGAGTTCTACGGGTCGAGGCACGAGATGATCCGCGAGAGTTCATCCGGCGATTAAAGAGGATCATGAGAGTGATCAAGGCTTCGGAGACCGAGTCGGTGGTCTTAGGTTCGCATCGACTGCGTGATACTGCAGTCGACTGGTTTGATTCGTGGGAGCTGTCCCGGGGAGAGTATGCACTTCCAGCCGTTTGGGACGAGTTTTCAGGGGCATTTCTTGCACATTTCTTGCCTCCACAGATGAGGAGGGCTCGGGCCGACAGATTTTTGACGTTGGCGAAGCAGGCGCTGATTCGGGAGTACAATGTGAGTTCGACTCATTAGCTCGGTATGCCCTCAGTAGTAGCCGATATGGAAGGCAGTACACCGCTACGTTACGGATTAGATGACTACTTGGCGAGGCTTGTTGGGTGTAGCTCTTCAGGGCATGGACATTGCCAGCGTGCAGCTTATGCACTTGGTGTGAGGAGCGGAGAGGTCGACGTAATGACCAAGATCAGCAGAAGAGGGCCAGAACAACAGGGTCTTTTGGCGACTTTCGAGGCGGACCGCCTCAGCAGGCTAGTTATGCACCTTCGCCAGTACAGAGTGGTCCTCCACAACTGCGGCGTTCATGGTATTCGAGCGGTCGAGCTCCGTGGGTTCAGTTTCGAGGAGTAAGGGTGTTGGCGATGATCACCACCTCGGTGTGGTCGATGTGGTAGACCGCATTTCGGGGAGTGTCGTGGTGCCAAGGGAGCTTGTTATTTTTGTGGCCAGCAGGGCCATTTTGCGAGGAACTGTCCGACCAAGGGTAGCACGGATGTTACGACTCAGCCTTAAGGATCAGTGGCTGGTTCATCACCTTCACTAGCTATGCGCCCTACAGGGCAGGACTGTGATTAGAAAAGCGGTAGAGACAGGTATATCCTTAACCCTCTAGAGTTTTGTATGCTTGTTATGATGATCTTATTGTATGCTATGTACGGATAGCGTTGTGTTGTTTGTGAGTTAGGAAACATGGGTAGTTGGAAGGATAAGTATGGGGGCAGGGAAAGTGTGAACCTTAGAATATTTCACGATTGAGACCTTAGATGTAAGGCCGTCTTGAGTAAAGGATTTTGCAAATGATCCTTGTCGAAGTGCATTATATGCCTAGGGTGTATTAGTGTGATAAGTCCATGGGTAGTGTGAGATGGAAGTGGTAGCTTTCATGACGTGAATTAGTAACGATTGTTCCGGATCAGGAGAACAAGTGTTTGACGCGATAGCGGGTCGGGTTGAGGACCATTCGTGGGTCAACCCGTGGCCTGTATTGTGGTGGGGTCAGTTCTGGGTGGTCCCGCCAGGGGGTAGGGTCACGAGGGTGCTAGGCCCAAGTTTAGATGACCATCGTATGAGTTCGTGGATATGTTCGACCAGAAGCGGATCGTGAAGGCCGGGAATGGCCTTAAGGGAGATTGAGGGTAGTAAGATGACCAAGTTTGGAGGTAGTGACTCCAAAGTTTTGGGCAACGAGCGTTGGTCAAGTATGGTGCATTATCTTTGGAAGAGTTCAAGTGTTCGAGAAGGGTACGACGAGTAAGGAAGGAAGAGAACGTGTGTTATTTTGTGGCCAAGTGTGGCATTGGAAACTTGTTAGAGGAACTTTATCATTATCCGTCTTGAGAAGGAACATTCGGGACGAATGTTTCTAAGGAGGGGAGAATGTTATACCCCATATTTCCAGAGTATGTACGTGAGGGCGTACGTATAAAAGTTTAAGAATTAAAGAAAACTAAGTGGCGAAATTTTGTGCACAAGTACCGAAAAGAATCGTTTTTCGATGAAACGTTTTACAAGACTTGCGAAGGGAAAATTCCGGCTATGTCATTTATATTTTTTGCGGATTTTTCCGAGAGACGAAACATTTTGGACCAGCGGGAGGGTGGCGTGTGTCACCTCATATTGGCGTCATTTGGGCGGTCGTTGACGAATTGGGGCTTGGGTTAGGTAGGATATTTTGTGTAGTTGGTGTGGTAGATGGATAAGGTACATATGGAGGAATCCTAGCCCTACACTTGCCTAGCACTTGGCTTCATCTTGGCCATTGGTTGGCCATTGGTTGGCCTATAAATACTCCCCTAACTTGAAGACTTTCTTCATCCAAAAAACATTTTTCCAAGTCTTGAAATCCCTCCCCCTTTGAGAGTTGTGTTCGTACAAAGCCCCTCCTCCCCTTGAGAAAGCTTTGGCCGAGGGTCCTCCCCATTTGTAGTGTTCTGGCCGAGGGTACCCCCCAGCCTAGTTGTTTTCGAAAAATCTTGTTATACCCGTATTTCCAGTATGCGTAAGGGCGTGCGTAGAAATTCAATTTCAAATTGGCTTGGCCGAATTCTTTTGTGCACAACACCCGGTTAGAGTCGTGTTTCGACGAAACGTTTCCACGACTACGTAGGGAAAATTCGGCTATGTCGTTTACTATTTTTGCGGATTTTTCCGAGAGGCGAAACATTTTGGACCAACGGGAGGGTGACACTTGTCACCCTCATGGTGGACAGTTGGGCCGATTGGCTCACGTCTTGTGCCTTATTGGTGCCTTGTTTTGTGCCTTGTTTTGGCCTTGTTTTGTGCATTGTTTTGAGCCATGTTTTGTGGAGTAGGGGATAGGGTGCACTTGGCTTGATCAAGGCCTTACACTTGCCTTGCACATGGCTTGATCTTGGCCATTGGTTGGCTTTTGGCTTTCCTATAAATACCCCCCCTTAGTGATGAACTTCTTCATCCACTCTTCACTTGTCTAAGTCTTGAAACCCTCTCCTCCTCTTGTTGGCTCGTCCAACTCCCCACCACGCTTTGTGAGGCCTTGGCCGAGAGTTCCCTCCTTGTCAAGGCCCTTTGGCCGAGAACCCCTATCTTGGAGTGTTTTCGTGAGGTACCCCCTTTGTGGTATTGAAATACTCTCAGTATTGTTATAATGCCCAAAATACCTTAGCCTTATACCTTGTAGTATTCCAAAGTTACTCTATATGTAGAGCAGGAAATACTACCTTTTGTCCTTTAAGTCTCAAACCAAACCCTAAGGAAATCTTAACATTTGGTTGAAGTATTTAAGTAGAAGTTGGTTAGAACTTCTAAGGGTTGTTGGGCGCCAGGTAGGAGCTAAACCTTGCTCAGGATCGACTTTTATCTCGGATAATTTTGGGCTTATCGAGGTAAATAATCTTGTCCCCCTTTTGTAATCGGAAATTACATGTTGTTGTATTATATAGTTGAAGTATACTATATATAGAACTAAGCTTAGTACTGCGGCAATGTCTTTTGACTTAAGCCTGAATTTAAAGAAAAGAACTGAACTGTAATTACATAGGGTGTATTCTGATGAGACTTGTGGTATTCTTGTATAGTAGAATTGTATCGTCAGGTTAGGCGTATAACCCCCGGTTGGCTTGGTAGTCGGCCTCGTTAGAGGATGAGATTTACGCTGTTGCGGGGAGGTCTTCTTAGAATTTTCTGTAGAATATGGAACCGTGCGGTTAGAAGTTAATAGACGTTTGTGGCCTTATAGGTGGAAGTACTGCGAGTAGCGTATTCTACTTGAAGAGTGGAAACGGCTAGCCAGGTTACAGTACTGTGGAGCGTTTTGCTTATTGTCGATACTCGTCGCGAGGTATGTGAACCTCTTCCTATCCTTCGAGCATGATGTTTTGTAAACTATGTAGTGCGGTAGGCGTCATGTGCTAAATGAGTTGGTTGTTTTAAAACATAGGGTGTTATAATAGCTTTATTGGAATTTAGTTATAACGACCTTATGTAGGTAAGAATGGTTTATTGATTGTAAAAGTTAAGAGACTTGATCTTGAAAGATAAGAGACTTAACTTGTTTTACTTGGTAATTAACTTTTTGTTAAAAGTGTTGTGAAATCTCATTCGCGAGTAATGAGTACTTGGTTTTAAAAAAAGAGTTAATGTACGTAGTACTTTAGGGTTAAAACCCAGACTTTGATACAAAATGGAAGTACCTTGAGTTGTGTATAACTGGCCTATGCTTGTTGTTGTGTAACTCGCCTATGCTTGTTGTGATAGCCTTTGTTGTGCAAATGTTGATATCAGGTGACTTCGTGAGAAAGAGTAGATCTTTTTATAAAAGTCTAGAAGTATGGTAATTTGCTTGAGCTTGTTTGTGATAGCCTGGTTGTGTGGTATATTGTTGTTGATGTCACATGGACATGTCTACACCGATGCAGAATTCCGGGGGCATGTGGCCATGCGGCAGGGTTGATTACCCGATATATTGTTATTGTGGTTACATGGACATGTCTACACCGAGGTAGAATTCCGGGGGCATGTGGCCATGCGGCAGGGTTGATCACCCAGTATATTGTTGTTGATGTTACATGGGCGGTCTACACCGGCGCAGAATTCCGGCATGTGGCCATGGGGCATTGTTATTATTGTTGCATCATGGGCATGTCTACACCGATGCAGATCGGGCACGCGCCATGATCGAACACGATTGATGTTGTGGGCGTGAGACCCATAGTTATATTTGAGTGATGACTTGAGGCGTGAGTCCACGACTTGACATGATCGCTTTTATGTTGTGAATTGTAGTTTTGTTATCATACATGTCTCTATTTTTATATAGACTGTTATGATTTCATTCTGATTTTTATAGTTTCACATACTGGTACATTGTCGACCTCTTCGGGGCTGCGTTCATCTGCAGTAGAGTACATCGGTAGTGGATCCCGCTCATAGGATCACGATTCAACGTATTGGGAAGCTCCGTTCTCCGGAGGCTTATCTTTTGGTATGTTACCACGAGTTGTAGGTTCTTGTACATCTGGGGTATGGCGGGCCACTGTCGTCATGTTGTATAAAAACTCTTAGAGGTGCAGCAAATCTTGCTAGTGCAAGGGGCTTGTAAAAGGATTAAACTGTTCATTTTGAAAGAGTTGTATATATATTTTATTGAAGGTAACCGTTTGGTTGGCTGTTTTATGATCATATATCTTGTTTCTTGTTTAAGTTTTATATTTGGTTTTCTCGATGTTGTATCACTAGGGTGCGGTAAGGCACGATCACGCCCGGATCGGGTCGTGACAAAAGTGGTATCAAGCGATTAGTCCTCGAAAAGTGTCTACGACCGTGTCTAGTAAGTCTTGATTATCGGTGTGTTGTGCACCACATCTATAATCGAGAGGCTATAGGACATTTAGGATTAGTTTCCATTCTTCTCATTCCGAGATCGTGCCTTAGAGGATGTTGTAAGTTGGACCCTGCGGCGTATTTCATTTTTACGATTATGCTCCGCGCAGCAACCCCGCCTGAAGGGCAAGGCGGCCGAGGAGCCGCTAGTGAATACTGAGGAGTGCGAGCGCAGCCCTGACAAGACGAGTTGTGCTTCGACGGCGGTTTTGTGACGCCGCCAGCCAAAGAGGTTAGAGCGCGAATGGCTGCTGAGACCGCGACTGAGCCTCCACCCCACACCGAGCAGGAGATGGGTTACAAGGAGATGGCCCAGTTGCTGGCCAGGGTCGTGGCCAGATATGAGGATAGGCCGACGCAGCAGTTCGGCCCGAGCACCGATGGTTCACCCCGAGCAAATAGTTTGAGGCTACGGACTTTCGAGTTGTAGCCCGCGAGTTTTATGGGTCGAGGCTCGAGGATGATCCGCAGGAGTTCATCCGGCGATTCTGAGGGTCGTGAGAGTGATCAAGGCTTCGGAGACCGAGTCGGTGGTCTTAGGTTCGCATCGGCTGCGTGATACCGCAGTCGACTGGTTTGATTCGTGGGAGTTGTCCCGGGGAGAGCATGCGCTCCCAGCAGTATGGGACGAGTTCTCAGAGGCATTCCTCACTCACTTCTTGCCTCCGCAGATGAGGAGGGCACGGGCCGACAGATTTGTGATCCGAGAGAGAGGCGTGCGATTCGGGAGTACAACGTGGAGTTTGACTCGTTGGCTCGGTATGTCCCCGCTTTAGTGGCAACCATGGAGGATAGAGTGCACCGCTACGTCACCGGATTAGATGATTGCTTCACGAGGCTTGTTCGAGTGTAGCTCTTCACCGCATGGACATTGCCCGCACGCAGCTCATGACCGGGATGTGAGGCGCGGAGAGGTCGGCGGAATGACCAAGATCGGCGAAGAGGCCGAACAACAGGGTCCTTTGGTGACTTTCGAGGCGGACCGCCTCAGCAGCATACTAGTTTTGTACCTCCGCCAGTGCAGAGTGGTCCTCCACAACCTTCAGAGCATCCAGAGTATTCGGGAGCAGGTCAGGGCTCCAAGGGTTCAGGTTTCCAGGGAAGTAAGGGTGTTGGCCAGATGCGGTCACCCCTACCTCGGTGTGGTCGATGTGGTAGACCGCATTTCGGGGAGTGTCGTGGTGCCAAGGGAGCTTGCTATTTTTGCGGCCAGCGGGGCCATTTTGCGAGGAACTGTCCGACCAAGGGTAGCACGGATGTTACGACTCAGCCTTCAGGATCAGTGGCTGGTTCATCACCTTCACTAGCTGTGCGCCCTGCAGGCGTGATCATATTAGAAAGCGGTAGAGACAGGTATATCCTTAACCCTCTAGAGTTTTGTATGCTGATGTGTTTTAGTGTTATGTTCGGATAGCTTTGTACTAAATGTGATTTAGACACCTGGTTATTGTAGAAGGGTAAGTATGGGGGCATGGTAAGTGTGAACCTTAGACTATGTCACGATTGAGACCTTAGAGGTAAGGTCGTCTTGAGTGAAAGATTTATTTCATGGTTGACCCTTATCAGAGTAAGTAGTACGTGGGAATTATTTGTGTGATAAGTCCATGGGTAGTGTGAGATGGAAGTGGTAGCTTTCATGACTTGATTAGGTAAGATTGTTCCTTTTCGAAGAGCAAGTATTGGCGCGATTGTGGGTCGGGTTGATGGCCGCTCGCGGGTCGACCCGCAGCCCGGTTTTGGGTGGGGTCAGTTCTGGGTGGTCCCGCCAGAGGGTAGGGTCACGGGGGTGCTAGGCCCCAGTTTAGGTGACCATCGTATGAGTTCGTGGATGTGTTCGACCAGAAGCGGTTCGTGAAGGCCGGGAATGGCCTTAAAGAAGGTTGGGGTTAGTAAGATGACCAAGTTTGGAGGTAGTGACTCCACAGTTTTGAGAACTGAAGCGATGGCTGAAGTATGGCACGTCCTGAGTGACACTAGAACCTCAGGGGTCGCATGCAGTTCGGTACCATTTGTTGGGTCGCCGGAGTGACACTAGAACCTCGCGGCAAAGTGACAAAAGTGGTATCGTACGACGAGTAAGGAAGGAAGGGTAACGTGTGTTATTTTCGTGGCCAGGTGTGGCGTTGGCAACTTGTTAGAAGGAACTTCTTCGATATCCGTCTTGAGAAGGAACATTCGGGACGAATGTTTCTAAGGAGGGGAGAATGTTATACCCCGTATTTCCAGAGTATGTACGTAAGGACGTACGTAGAGAAATTCGAATTTCAAATTGGCTTGGCCGAATTCTTTTGTGCACAACACCCGGTTAGAGTCGTTTTTCGACGAAACGTTTCCACAGCTTACGTAGGGAAAATTCCGGCTATGTCATTTACTATTTTTGCGGATTTTTCCGAGAGACGAAACATTTTGGACCAACGGGAGGGTGACACTTGTCACCCTCATGGTGGACGGATTGGTGGCCGATTGGCTCACGTCTTGTGCCTTATTGGTGCCTTGTTTTGTGCCTTGTTTTGGCCTTGTTTTGTGCATTGTTTTGAGCCATGTTTTGTGGAGTAGGGGATAGGGTGCACTTGGCTTGATCAAGGCCTTACACTTGCCTTGCACATGGCTTGATCTTGGCCATTGGTTAGCTTTTGGCTTTCCTATAAATACCCCCCCTTAGTGATGAACTTCTTCATCCACTCTTCATTTGTCTAAGTCTTGAAACCCTCTCCTCCCTCTTGTTGGCTCGTCCAACTCCCACCACCACATGAGGCCTCGAGCCGAGTTCCCCCTCCATTGTCCATGCCCTTTGGCCGAGAACCCCCCCTATCTTGGAGTGTTTTCGTGAGGTACCCCCCCCCTTTGTGGTATTGAAATACTCTCAAGTATTGTTATAATGCCCAAAATACCTTAGCCTTATACCTTGTAGTATTCCAAAGTTACCTCTATATGTAGAGTCGAAATACTACCTTTTGTCCTTTAAGTCTCAAACCAAACCCTAAGGAAATCTTCTTTGTTGGTTGAAGTATTTAAGTAAGTTAGTTAGAACTTCTAAGGGTTGTTTGGAGCGCACGGAGTAGGAGCTAAACCTTGCTCAGGATCGACTTTTATCTCGGATAATTTTGGGCTTATCGAGGTAAATAATCTTGTCCCCCTTTTGTAATCGGAAATTACATGTTGTTGTATTATATAGTTGAAGTATACTATATATAGAACTAAGCTTAATCATGACAATGTCTTTTGACTTAAGCCCAATTTAAAGAAAAGAATCAATCAGTAATTACATAGACCGTATTCTGATGAGACTTGTGGTATTACTGTATAGTAGAATTGTATACGTCCGGTTAGACGTATAACCCCCCCCCCTGGTTGGCTTGGTAGCCGGCCTCGTTAGAGGAGGAGATTTACGCTGTTGCGGGGGGGGGGAGGTGCTGCCGAATTTTCTGTAGAATATGGAACCGTGCGGTTAGAAGTTAATAGACGTTTGTGGCCTTATAGGTGGAAGTACTGCGAGTAGCGTATTCTACTTGAAGAGTGGAAACGGCTAGCCAGGTTACAGTACTGTGGAGCGTTTTGCTTATTGTCGATACTCGTCGCGAGGTATGTGAACCTCTTCCTATCCTTCGAGCATGATGTTTTGTAAACTATGTAGTACGGTAGACGTACATGTGCTAAATGAGTTGGTTGGTTTAAAACATAGGGTGTTATAATAGCTTTATGGGAAGTTAGTTATAACGACCTTATGTAGGTAAGAATGGTTTATTGATTGTAAAAGTTAAGAGACTTGATCTTGAAAGATAAGAGACTTAACTTGTTTTACTTGGTAATTAACTTTTTGTTAAAAGTGTTGTGAAATCTCATTCGCGAGTAATGAGTACTTGGTTTTAAAAAGAGTTAATGTACGTAGTACTTTAGGGTTAAAACCGCACTTTGATACAAAATGGAAGTACCTTGAGTTGTGTATAATCGCCTATGCTTGTTGTTGTGTAACTCGCCTATGCTTGTTGTGATAGCCTTTGTTGTGCAAATGTTGATATCGTGACTTCGCGAGAAAGAGTAGATCTTTTTATAAAAGTCTAGAAGTATGGTAATTTGCTTGAGCTTGTTTGTGATAGCCGGTTGTGTGGTATATTGTTGTTGATGTCACGTGGACATGTCTACACCGACGCAGTCCGGGGCATGTGGCCACGCGCAGGTTGATTACGATATATTATTGTGGTTACATGGACATGTCTACACCGAGGTAGAATTCCGGGGCATGTGGCTGCGCGAGGTTGATCACCCAAGATATTGTTGTTGATATTACATGGACGTGTCTACACCGGCGCAGACCGGGCATGTGGCCATGGGGCATTGTTATTATTGTTGCATCACGGGCATGTCTACACCGATGCAGAATTCGGGCACGCGCCATGATGCGAACACGATTGATGTTGTGGGCGTGAGACCCATAGTTATATTTGAGTGATGACTTGAGGCGTGAGTCCCCGACTTGACATGATCGCTTTATGTTGTGAATCGTAGTTTTGTTATCATACATGTCTCCTGCTTTTTATAGATCGCATGATTTCATTTACTGATTTTTGCCACATACTTGGTACTGTTATCGACTCTCCCGGGGCTGCGTTCATGCCGCAGGAGTACATCGGTAGTGGATCCCCGCCATAGGATCACGCCAACAGATTGGGAAGATCCGCTTCTCCGAGGCTTATCTTTTGGTATGTTACCCGAGTTGTAGGTTCTTGTACATTCGGGGTATGACGGCCTGGCCATGTTGTATAAAAACTCTTAGAGGTCTGTAGTACTGTCGTGGGCAAGGCTTGTAAAAAGGATTAAACTGTTCATTTTGAAAGAGTTGTATATATATTTTATTGGAAGGTAACCGTTTGGTTGGCCTGTTTTATGATCATATATCTTGTTTCTTGTTTAAGTTTTATATTCCGCTGGTTTTCTCTGATGTTGTATCACTAGGGTGCCCGGGGTAAGGCACCAGTCACGGGCCCGGGATCGGGTCGTGACAAATACCCCTCCCCTTTGTGGTATAGAAATACTTCTCCAAGTATTGTTATTATGCCCAAATACCTTGGCCTAAATACCTTGTAGTATTCCAAGGTTACCCCTATACGAAAAGCCCAGAAATACTATTATACTTCCCCTCAGTCACAAAAACGAAACCCTAAGGAAAACCTTCATAGTCGGTTGAAGTGTTAAGTAGAAGTTGCGTAGAACTTCTAAGGGTTGTTTGGAGCGGGTTGGAGCACCCGGAGCAGGAGCTTAACGTTGCTCAGGAGCGACTTATAAACTTGGATAATTTTGGGCTTACCGAGGTAAATAATCCTATCCTTCTAGTGTAATTGGAAATTACATACTGTAGTATTATAGAAATGAATATAAGATTCATAGAAGAGAATTGAACTGTAATAGAAGGATATTACAGAAAAGACTTGAACTGAAATCACATCAGAAGAATATTAAAGAAGAAGATTAAACTGTACTTACATAGGACCGTATTTACAGTAGACTTATAACCTTTCTTGGTTGAATGTTCTGCGAGTAGCATGTACTACTTGGAAGGTGGACAAGGCTAGCCGGGTTATAGCCGTGGAGCGTTTTGCTTATAGTCGATAATCGTCGCGAGGTATGTGATTCTTCCTATACTCGTGAGCATGATATTTTAAAAGTATATATATGTATATAGTACGGTAGACGTACGTGTGTTAACTGAACGTAGTTATTGGAAATGTCTTTCGACTTAAGCCTGAATAATAAAGAATCTTGAAGTATTTCAAAAGAGATAAGAAACCTTTTTGAAGAGAAGAGTAATGCTTGGTTTTAAAAGTTATACTGACTTTATGGGAAGTTAGGTATAACGACGTAAGAGAGATAAAAAGAATGGTTATTGATTTTAGAAGTTAAGAGACTTGATCTTATAAGATAAGAGACTTGACTTAATTGAATTAACATGAAGTTTGTTAAAAAAAGTGTGAAACCTCATTCATGAGTAATGAGTACTTGGTTTTTAAAGAATAAATGTTTTACTGATGTCGGAAATGAGAATGAGTATCGACGAACCACTGCAGCGTTAATAAAGGAAAATGTATTGAATAATAAAGCATTATTAAAACCAGTAGAAACCTCCATCTGCATAGAAGCTAAGATGAGACAAAATGACATTACATTTCCTAGATCATGGCTGCTTAAAAAGATTAATTATGAACAAGAATAACCTACACTCATATAAGGCATATGTTTCTCAAATTGTTTAAAAGAGAATTATATTCTTAAAGTGATTAAGACTATGAACTACGAAACCTTTCTAAACTAATAAGACTTAAGTATCTGAAATTAGGCAAACTTGGAACTTTTGGAAAAGAACGCTGTTACTTGACGTTGTTCTAAAAGTATAAAATACTTGATTTTAAAACATGAACGTAACTGGTGCGACGGATAATAGTATCGAGTTATTTTTACGTAAAAAAAGGCCCTTTTAAAAGGATAACTGTATGTAGTACTTTGGGGTTAAAACCCGGATTTGTTGTAATAAAATAGGAGTCTATAAGTATGTTGAACTTGCCTATGCTTGTGGTGATAGCCTTTATTGTGCAAGTGTTGATATCAGGTGACTTCTTGAGAAAGAATGGATCTTTTTATGAGAGTCTAGAAGTATGGTAATTTGCTTGTGCTTGCTTGTGATAGCCTGGTTGTGCGATATATTGTTATTGTTGTTACATGGACATGTCTGCACCGATGAAGAATTCCGGGGGCATGCGGCGGGCTAATCACCCGATATATTGTTATTGTTGTTACATGGACATGTCTGCACCGATGCAGAATTCCGGGGGCATGTGGCCATGCGGCAGGGTTGATTACCCGATATATTGTTATTGTTGTTACATGGACATGTCTGCACCGATGAAGAATTCCGGGGGCATGTGGCCATGCGGCAGGGTTGATTACCCGATATATGGTTACTATTGTTACATGGACATGTCTGCACCGATGCAGAATTCCGGGGGCATGTGGCCATGCGACATTGTCATTATTGTTGCATCATGGACATGTCTGCACCGATGCAGAATTCCGGGGGCATGCGGCCATGATGCGAACATGATTGATGTTGTGGGCGTGAGACCCATAGTTATATTTGGGTGATGATTTTGAGGGCGTGAGTCCCTGACTTGACTGCTTTTATGTTGCGTACTGTATTTTGGTTATCATATATGTCTCCTGCTTTATACAGACTGTTATGATTTAATTACGATTTTCGCCACATACTTGGTACCGTTGTATCGACCTCCTTCGGGGCCGCTCATGCCGCAGTAGAGGTACATCGGTTGTCGATCCTCGCCTTAGATCACGCTCAACAGATTGGGAAGCTCCGTTTCTCCGGAGGCTTATCTTTTGGTATGTTTTCCCTGAGTTGTAGGTTGTTGTACATTCAGGGGTATGGCGGGGCCCTGTCCCGCCATAGTTGTCATTTTATTCTTAGAGGTCTGTAGTACTGTTGTGGGCAGGGTTGTAAAAAGGATTAAACTGTTCGGGTTTTTATGTATATATACAGAAGGCAACTGTTTCGGTTGGCCTGTTTATTTATCTTATCTCTTGCTTCATGTCTTGTTTTTATTTCCGCTGATTTTCTCTGATGTATGACTACTTGGGTGCCCGGGTAAGGCACCAGTCACGGGCCCCGGAACGGGTCGTGACACCTTCTCACAATACTCGAAGGTTACAGTCTTCTCAAACACGGGATCCTTAGAGGTTCCTTTCTTTCCTTACTTGTCATACTTTCTCGTACTTTCAAACTTATTTAGTACACGTACAAAATCTAAAATATTGTTTCTGTTCTCCAATCCTTGGAGTTACTCTCCAAACTTGGCCATTATGCTACTTGAATTTCCGCTAAGGCTCTTCTCGCCCCTTACGACCTGGTTCCGGTGGAACGCATCCACGAACTCGTACAACAATCAACTAGACTTGGGCCTTGCACCCTCGTGACTCTATCATATAGCGGGACCATTACCAACTGACATCACCCCATTCCATACTACCGGTTGACCCGAAAGGAGTCCATAACCCGACCCATCGTCATACTTAACTTCTCATTCTTAGTCTGGAAAAAATTTCTCTTTTATCTCAAGGTACTTCTCACCCTATCCCCCTATTCACTAGAGGTTCGTCACATAGGTCGAAGTATTTCTACTGTACATCCTTCCCTATTGGTCTTACACTGTTATGGGGCAATTACAACTTGTGAACTCTACACAACTATAGTCTCAGTTCACTTACCATTCTTGTCAACATTCTTAACTTTTCACTTTACTAATCAAAGTATTCCTACCTCTGGGGTGCTATCACTTACAACTGCTAGCAACAAAGGGAAAACATTTATGCTAGGGCGAAATCTGAATCTATCAATGCACATATGATTCAAAAGAATCGAAATATACCTGTAACCCCATGCGATGTTGCCTCCTGATCCTGCCCCGTAGTCACGTCATCTATGCGGTTCGAAGGACCGCCAGAACTATAAACTCCACCCTGACCTCTACCACGATCGCCGACATCCAACACCGCTCGGGGACGACACCATGGAGGAAAGGTAACCAACCATCGGCCTTATAGGCTGAGCCACCTCACCGGTGCTCTTTCTAAAAGGACACACCCTCAGTATATGGCCCGGACGGCCACAATAAAAACATACACCTGTGCCATAACGGCATTTCCCCATATGACGCTTACTACAATGGACACACTGAGGAATAAGTGGCCTCGACTGAGAAAATCCTCTGCTCCTCTGAGAACCTCGAACCCTGGAGCTCGGACCGGCTCCTAAATACCTTGTGGGGTCCAAACTCCCACCCGTGAGCTGCGGGGGTATGTACTGGGTAGGCTGGGACGAATATCTCACTCGCTGCTGAGGCTGCTCGTCCAAACACTCACCGGGATAACCAACCGGTCTATCCCTCTTACGCCGATCTCCGCGTTGGCCCTCTACCCTCTGTACACCTGTCTGTACTGGCAGAATAACCTCCTGCTGATGAAACTGTAGCACCGCTATCTTGGTCAATAACATAACTGCTTCCCTCATGACCCTATAGTCTTCCTAATCGAGAAACGGAGGCTCGTGCTGGGCCTCAAAACTCGCGCAGGTTAACTAGCCGATCGCGGACAACATCCAGATACCCTCGGCATAAGCCCTATCAACTCTCTCGAGTCCGATCGGTAGCTTCTTCTACTCCTTTGCCCTTCGGGCATCGTTCTCCTTGGAGGCATACCAGAACACAAAAATACGCCAGAGGAATTATCTTACTAACACACTCTATGGCACGATATCCGAGTGAGAAGAATGAAACCAACTCCTAAATGTCCCGTAGCCTCTCGTATGGGTGTGGCGCGCAACACACCGATAATCAAGACTTCTACTAAACACGGTCGTAAACATTCCGAGGATCGATCGCTCGATACCACTCTGTCACGCCCAACCCTGCGTGGATCGGTGCCCTACCTGGGCACCCTTCTACCTATCAACATAAGTAAACTGCGGAATTTAAATAACACCTCATTTTTTTTTTAAAACCAACTTACATGCAAGGGCAAAGCCGACAAGGCTGCCATATAATAAACATAATCAAAAGACACTACACTGTACATGAGTCCAATCCCACATATGAATACAGACCTCTAAGAGTTTTACTGAACTATGACGGGACAAGGCCCCGCCGTACCCATAACTGTACAAAAGCCTGTATTGGAGGATCTATACCAATAAGATAAACTCCTGCACAGATGGAGCTATCCAAAACCTCTAAGCAGGGTCCTACACCTGCAGATCACCAAACTGCGTACCTAAACCTGCGGCATGAACGCAGCCCCCCGAAGGAGGTCAGTACGAAGAATGTACCAAGTATGTGAAACAGTAAAATACTGTAATGAAATCATAACAGTCTAACAAAACAGGAGACATGTATGATAGCCAACCTACAGTACAATACATAGCGGTCATATCAAGTCGTGGACGCGTGCCCTCAAAGTCATTACTCAAATATAATGATGGGTCTCACGCCAAAATATCAATCATGCGTGGAATCCTTCCTCATCGCCGATTCATGATATAATACAACATCAGTAAGCACACTGAACCTTGCAATCATGAGAGTAATGAAATCTTTTTTATCTTTTAAGTTATGTCTTTAACAATGAGAATTATTGTTCCACTTTAAATCATACACACACTGCACCCTTTCATTAATGAAATCACTCGTTTCAAAACACGAAGGTCGTGCGGTGCTGTGGTCAACCACCCTCTGTGTTATAATGCAACCTATCATAGGACTATTTCACCCGCTTAGGTCACGAGGACCCGCAAAGAGTCATCGGTACACGATACTCGCATCACGGATAGATAATCCATGGCTTATATATATCCCGGGAATTTAACCCGCCCGAGTCAAATACTGACCCGCCGTGAGTGTGTACCACTCACCCCCATGGGGAGCTAACCCATGGTATCCTTGAAACAAGTTGCCGGCCCTTTATGGAGGGACGCGAAGATGTGGGGATATGACACTTGCATGAATGTCTATATGAGCAACCCATATGCAAGCAAACCAAGGCAAAACCATGCCTTTACACAAATCAAGACAATTACCATGCCTTTCTTTTTGTCATAAACCAAGACAATACGATGCCTTTCCTTTTTACACACACCAAGACAATTACCATGCCTTCCTTTCACATAAAACAAGACAACTACCATGCCTTCTTTTTACATAAACCAAGAGAATCCTTATTTAAGCAAGCCAAAGTACTTATCAAGGCGTGTCTATTTTTCAAATTAAGTTACTACCCTTTTTGAAACTCATATCAAAGCTTGAAACCAAGTAACTTCAAATTTTCACAATCTAGGAAACTTATGCCCATTAATCAAAATAGACAACTTTTGTTAACCTTCCATAAAGACGTTATAACCAACTTCCCATAAAGCCGTTATAACCCTTTATGGTTTTAGACCAATTCATTCCTTTTTATATCCAAGTGACTTACACTTTTAAAACCAAGTATCACATACTTACAAATCAAGTTTCTTAACTTTCAAATACTTCAAGTCTCTTAATATTTAGAAATCAAGTTTCTTCTACTTTTAAATCTCAAGTAACTCATACCTTTAAAACAAGTTACTTCTCTTTAAATCATGTCATTTCTCCTCTTTTAAATCAATTAAGTAAATCACTCCTTTTACTCCCCTAAAGTCATTATAACAGCCCTTAGGTTTTGGAACTAAGGAACTAGCCAAAAGATTTGGAAACCACTTCCTTTTCAATACTCTATGTACTTTAAGTAAAATACTTTCACTTTTAAGAATCCAAACTTACTAAGGAAATGGATTATAACAACTTACAATTTAAACATCAAAGTACAATCAAGGAAGTACATAGAACAAATTCTATATTAGGCAATCCAAGTACAAGCAAGGAATGAATCATTTAAGGAGTAGGACTTACTTTCTTTATCTTAAGGAATCATGCTAGAAGAAGAGGAGATGGTTCACATACCTTTTCGGCTTAATCCGCAAGCTAAGTCGAATACGCCGCACGTAGAATTGTCAACCTATAATGGACACAACATGACTATCAATTTCTAGCGTCTAACGTAGAATAATACTAAGTATACAGTCTCTTATTCTACGGAAAATCGGGCAGCACTTCCTTTGTTTCTACATACTTTGCCACCTTTTTCAAGGCCGAATTCAATAACCAAACATGCCACATTTAAGGCTCAACATACCAACCAATCAAAGGGGATTATACGCCTTACAATACGTGTAAAATTCCGCCCCACAATTCATACCAAATATTTTAATAACCAAGCCATTCTCGGCCAACATATACAACAACACTAAGTCCTTTCCAATTCTTTTTCAATACAAGTTCTTAGGTCAAACATGTTATATAGTCATAAACAACTTTAACAACTATAATTCCTTCTATATATAACATGTGACGACTTATACTAATAATCAACTTGAATTGTAATCTTAAGGCTAAACATGTTAGTTTTCGGATTAGGGTTCCAATAGCCAATACACTTATCAAACATCATACTAAATACCTCATGCTTGCTAATATCCATAGATACAATGATAAGTAATCTTTAATTGCTAAAACGACAAGATTTATACCTTTACAAGCCCTTAAAATTTCCAAGATTCAAAGTCGCTCCTTAGCAATTCTTAGCTCCTTTCCTTTACGCTCCAATCCGCTATTTGAAGCCCTTAGAATTTCACAACCAACTTCTCTTCCATTTCCAATCCAAACTTGTGAAAACGACTTAGGTTTTCGCTGCGACTAACGTGAAAACGCTGCTTTTTCCGAAATCTTTCTATTGAGATATCCTTACAATACCCTTAGGGACCTAGGGTTAAAGTCTTGTGAATAATGGATCAAAACTACAAAAATTTTGTGTGGATAAGTCCTCAAAGCCGAGAGCACTTAAGGGACAAGAAATGTTGTGAAATTTTCTAAGTGTTGAAGACCTTGTCTTGCACTAGTGTAGTGTTTTAATAACACAATGAAGGGTCAAAATTATAACAAATGTGTGGCTAGGATGAAGAACACTTGGATAAAAGCCAAGTGGACAAATTGACAAGTCAACAATCTCAAGCTTGAAGACCTATCATCCACAATGGTCAAATGACCATTCTAACCTTGCTAATTTTCGTCCAATACCATGTGGGGGAGGTGCCACGTGTCACCCTCTCATTCGTTCATAAAATTCCGTAACTCTCGTGGCCCCACAAAACGTAAAATTCCTCGGGTGGTCTCCACGTGACCAAATCCATAAAAATAAATATCCATAATGTTAATAAGTTCCATATTCTTCAAATAATGCATTTTGAGAATTTAATTCTCCTCAACGAACATTTTTCCTTTCCGACGTTCGGAAGATTTTTCCGTCGGAAAAACAATTCTTCCTTTCGTACCGATTTCCAAGTCTTGATTCCTTACGTACATTCTCTTATACATATCCTGGACTTACAGGGTGTAACACCATGTCTTTACACAAATCAAGACACTACACTGTACACGAGTCCAATCCCACGTATGAATACAGACCTCTAAGAGTTTTACTGAAATATGACGGGACAAGGCCCCGCTGCATCTATAATCGCATAAAAGCTCAGATCAAGGATCTATACCAAAATGATAAACTACTGAACAGATGGAGCTATCCAAAAACTCTGAGCAGAGTCCTACACCTGCAGATCACCAAACAACGTACCTAAACCTGCGGCATGAACGCAGCCCCCCGAAGGAGGTCAGTACGAAGAATGTACCAAGTATGTGAAGCACTGTAATGAAATCATAATACCAAAACACAACAGAGACATGTATGATAGCCAACCTACGACACAATACATAAGCAATCATATCAAGTCGTGGACGACGCCTCAAAGTCATTACTCAAATATAACCATGGGTCTCACGCCATAATATCACTAATGCCCGTGGAATCCTTCCTCACCGCTGATCCATGATTTAATATAACACCGCATAAGTATACATGAACACCAAGTCCCACTTCAGGTAAAAGCTATGCGGGCAAGTAGGAAAACGAACCACCGTGATCCACTGCGCATCATAAAATTGACCGGCAAGTACGAAGCCAACTACTGTGATCCAAGGCTATCAATCGATCGGGCAAGTTTAAAGCTAACTACTGATCCACTTATCGCCATGAGATATGACCGGGCAAGTGCGAAAACTATCCACCGGCCTACCATACCAAATCGTTCCACTTTAAGTCACGAACACCGCACTTTTCATTAATGAAATCAATCGCTTTCAAAACATGAAGGCGTTACGCTGCCGTTCAACCACCCTCTGTGTTATAATGCAACCTATCATAGGACTATTTCACCCGCAAGGGACTATTTCACCCGCTTAGGTCATGAGGACCCGCAATGAGTCATCGGTACACGATACTCGCATCACGGATAGCTAATCCATGGCTTATATATATCCCGGGAATTTAACCCGCCCGAGTCAAATATCGACCCGCCGTGAGTGTGTACCACTCACCCTCATGGGGAGCTAACCCATGGTATCCTTGAAACAAGTTACCGGCCCTTTATGGAGGGACACGGAGATGTGGAAATATGACACTTGCACGAATATCTATATGAGCAACCCATATGCAAGCAAACCAAGGCAAAACCATGTCTTTACACAAATCAAGAAAATTACCATGCCTTTCTTTTTATCATAAGCCAAGACAATACCATGCCTTTACACAAACCAAGACAATTACCATGCCTTCTTTTCACATAAACCAAGACAATTACCATGCCTTCTTTTTATATAAACCAAGAGAAATCCTTATTTAAGCAAGTCAAAGTACTTATCAAGGCACACATAGAATAATTCTCATTTAAACAAGCCAAAGTACTATCAAGGCACACATAGAATAATCCTCATTTAAACAAGCCAAAGTACTATCAAGGAACAAATGGAAAAATTCTCATTTAAACAAGCGAAAGTACTACGTACGTACATTCTTTTCAAAAGATTCTTTTTTATGAAAAACCCCAAGATTCTAACACCCGTAGTATCAAGGCATGTCTATTTTTCAAAATAAGTTACTACCCTTTTGGAAATTCATTTCAAGGCTTGAAACCAAGTAACTTTAATTTTTACAATCTAGGCAACTCATGACTATCAACCAAAATAGACAACTCTCTTAACCTTCCATAAAGCCGTTATAACCAACTTCCCATAAAGCCGTTATAACCATTTATGGTTTTAGACAATTTATTCTTTTTATATCCAAGAGACTTATACTTTTAAAACCAAGTATCACATACTTTCAAATCAAGTTTCTTAACTTTCAAAATACTTCAAGTCTCTTAATCTTTAGAAATCAAGTTTCTTAACTTTCAAAATACTTCAAGTCTCTTAATCTTTAGAAATCAAGTTTCTTAACTTTCAAAATACTTCAAGTCCCTTAACTTTAAATCATGTCATTTCTCCTCTTTTTAAATCAATTAAGTAAATCACTCCTTTGACTCCCCTAAAGTCATTATAACAACCTTTAGATTTTGGAACTAAGGCACTAGCCAAAAGATTTGAAAACCACTTTCTTTTCAAGACGCTATGTACTTTAAGTAAAATACTTTCATTTTGGAGAATCCAAACTTCACTAAGGAAATGGATTATAACAACTTACAATTTAAACATCAAAGTACAATCAAGGAAGTATATAGAACAAATTATATATTAGGCAATCCAAGTACAACCAAGGAATGGATCATTTAAGGAGTAGGACTTACTTTCTTTATGTCACACCCCGAACCCCGGGCCCGTGACTGGTGCACTAACTGGGCACCCTTCTACCTGACTGACACAAGTAAATCGCGGAACTTAAATAACACCTCATTTTTTTACCAACGTACGTACAAGGGCAGAGCCGACAAGGGTGCCATATAATATACATAATCAAAAGACACTATACTGTACACGAGTCCAATCCCATATATGAATACAGACCTCTAAGAGTTTTACTGAACTATGATGGGACAAGGCCCCGCCGTACCCATAATTGTACAAAAGCATGTACTGAAGGATCTATACCAAAAAGATAAACTCCTGAACAGATGGAGCTATCCAAAACTCGAAAGTGGTCCTACACTCAGATTACCAAACTGCGTACCTAAACCTGCGGCATGAACGTAGCCCCCCGAAGGAGGTCAGTACGAAGAATGTACCAAGTATGTGAAACAAGAATATCAGAATGAAATCATAACAGTCTAACAAAACAGGAGACATGTATGATAGCCAACCTACAATACACAATACATAAGCAGTCATATCAAGTCAGGGACGCATGCCCTCAAAGTCATTACTCAAATATAACCATGGGTCTCACGCCCATAATATCAATCATGCCCGTGGAATCCTTCCTCACTGCCGGCAGTCCATGATATAATACAACATCAGTAAGCACACTGAACCTTACAATTATGAGAGTAATGCAACCCTTTTTATCTTTTAAGTTATGACTTTAACAATGAGAATTACTGTTCCACTTTAATTCGTAACCACACTGCACCCTTTCATTAATGAAATCACTACCGTTTCAAAACACGGGCGTCGTGCGCTGTGGTCAACCACCCTCTGTGTTATAATGCAACCTATCATAGGACTATTTCACCCGCATGGACTATTTCACCCGCTAGTCGTGAGGACCCGCAATGAGTCATCGGTACACGATACTCGCATCACGGATAGCTAATCCATGGCTTATATATATCCGGGAATTTAACCCGCCCGAGTCAAATACCGACCCGCCGTGAGTGTGTACCACTCACCCCCATGGGGAGCTAACCCATGGCATCCTTGAAACAAGTTGCCGACCCTTTGCGAGGACGCGGAGATGTGGAGATATGACACTTGCACGAATGTCTATATGAGCAACCCATATGCAAGCAAACTATGGCAAAACCATGCCTTTACACAAATCAAGACAATTACCATGCCTTTCTTTCTGTCATAAACCAAGACAATACCATGCCTTTCCTTTTTTTCACAAACCAAGACAATACCATGCCTTTACACAAACCAAGACAATTACCATGCCTTCTTTTCACATAAACCAAGACAACTACCATGCCTTCTTTTTACATAAACCAAGAGAAATACTTATTCAAGCAAGCCAAAATACTATCAAGGCGCAAATAGAATAGTTCTCATTTAACAAGCCAAAGTACTTATCAAGGCACAAATAGAATAATTCTCATTTAACAAGTCAAAGTACTTATCAAGGCACAAATAGAATAATTCTCATTTAACAAGCCAAAGTACTTATCAAGGCACAAATAGAATAATTCTCTTTTATCAAGCCAAAGTACTACGTACGTACATTCTTTTCAAAAGACTCCTTTTTATGTAACATCCCAAGATACTAACACCCGTAGTATCAAGGCGTGTCTATTTTTCAAAGTAATTTACTATACTTTTAGAAAACTCATTTCAAAGCTTGAAACCAAGTTACTTCAAATTTTCACAATCTAGGCAACTTATGCCCATTAATCAAAATAGACAACTTTCTTAACCAACTTCCCATAAAGCCGTTATAACCAACTTCACATAAAGCCGTTTGTTATACCCCGTAGTTCTGTAGTATGTATGTACGTACTAATGTATAAACCCTAATTAGGGTAAGAATGAAAGAATTGTTTTCCGACGGAAAATATTCCAACCTCATGAAGGAAATTATTTTACGCTTTCAAAATTTAGCCGATTATGGAATTTTTCCGAGATAAATATTTTGGACCAATAGGAGGGCGACATTTGTCACCCCAAAATGCCATGTGGACGTTTTTTCAAGACTAGTGGGCAAGGCAAGTGGCCAAAAGTCTTGCATGGTATTGCATGGCAAGTTGGACGGTTTTTTGCAATTAGTGGGCAAGTCAAATGGTCAAAGTCTTGCATGGCATTTGTGGGACAAGTGGAGAAAGGAACCTACACAAACAATCTATAACATACACATGTTTCAATCCTAACCCTTGGTTGTCCTATATAAACACCTCTAGTTGATGAAAATCTTCCACACTTAGAACATTTCAAGACTTGAAAATAGTTTCCTCTCCCTCCCTAGTGCTCTCGTCCAACACCTCCCTTTCTTGAGCAAATGTTGTCCAAAAATTCTTAAACTTATAAGTGTTCTTCCTTAATGTATTAGGAAGATTATTAACCAAGAGTTAGACAAGATTTCACACCCCTAGCCCCAAAAATCCTCACAAAGCCGAGAGTGGGCAGTTTTGAAGCCTAAGTGTTCTTCACTTTTTGGAGTTAATTCTTGAATAGAAGTTGGTTAGGAACTTCTAAGGGTGACTTGTGGTGGTTTGGAACACAAATATTTGGAGCTAAAACTCAAAGATTTGGAGCTAAGACTTGCTTTGGAACGACTTTAAGTTCTTGGATATTTTTGGGCTATTATTGAGGTAATGAACCTTAACCTCTTTGTGAAGTTGATTATTATGTATATTGGATATTATACATATATTGGAAGTATATTATCAAGTATGAGATATAAGGAAAGATTTGGATCATGTTAAGATGTTAAAAGGAGAATTGGCATATTAGCCATTAAAATGGTAAAAATGTATCCATTACTTGCTAAGCTAACAACAAAGAAACTATAACTTATATAAAGATTGGAATATAAGTTGGAAGACTAATGAAGTAATTGGATAAGTAAAATCGTAAAGGTTGGCCAAGGACCCCAACTTAAGCACCGTATCTACTTTGGACCGTATTTACTTTGGACTGTATTTACTTTGGACCGTATTTGCATTGTTTTTATGAAGGAGAGATTGTTAATCGCGTTCCGTTTGGGCGTGTTATCCCCTTCTTTAATTATTGTTGTTATGAAGGAGAGATTGTTAATCGCGTTCCGTTTGGGCGTGTTATCCCCTTCTTTAATTATTGTTGTTATGAAGGAGAGAGTGTTAATCGCCCGCTTGGGTGTGTTATCTCCTTCTTTTATTATTGTTGTTATGAAGGAGATTGTTAATCGTTCCGTTTGGGCGTGTTATCCCCTTCTTTAATTTCGGAATTATTGCGCCTTATTTATGGCATGTTGGTTACTATTATTGGGCCTTGAAAAAGGTGGAGAATTGAGTAGAAATGGGGTAAGTGCTGCCTAATTTTTCGTAGACTAAGAGAAGTCTTACTTAGAAGAATCCCACGAAAAACTAGAAGTTGATAGGCGTGTTTTGACTATTATAGGTTGACACTCTGCGCGCGACATATCCGACTTGGCAAGTGGATTTAGCCGAGGAGGTATGTGATTCTTCCTATCCTTTTGAGCATGATATTTGTGAACTATATATAGTACGGTGAGCGTCGTGTGTTAACTAAATTTGGTTTCACTTTGATGTCTTTTGACTTGAGTTTTAATTAATAAGAATCTTGAATATTTCAAAAAGAGTTATGAATCATTTTTGGAAGAAAAGTAATACTTGGTTTTTAAATAAAACTTAACTGTTATACTAGCTTTATGAAAAGTTAGGTATAACGACTTAAGAAAGTTAAAAGGGACGATTTACTTATTTGTTTATAAAAGCCTTGTAATAATTTCTGAAGGTGTGGTAAGTTGGTTTGATAAATAAACATGTTATAATGTTAAGTGTGCTAGTATCTTGTGATGTTTGTGTAAGGAGGTTATTCTTGTTGTGCTTATGTTGTTTAACAATAAGTCGTTGTGTTAATATTATCTTGTGATGTTTGTGTAAGGAGGTTATTCTTGTTGTGCTTATGTTGTTTAACGATAAGCCGTTGTGTTAGTATTATCTTGTGATGTTTGTGTAAGGAGGTTATTATTGTTGTGCTTATGTTGTTTAATGATAAGCCGTTGTGTTAGTATTATATCATTCACCCCCCCTGACTCGTTATGATGTCGGGGGTTAAGCTGCCCCCCGATGCGAGGAATACCACGCGGTCCATATGACCTATGCGAGTCGCGGAGTTCCAGAATGTGGTGCGAGAATACCTCACGCGTCCACGCGCATGCGGATCGCGGAATCCAGGATGCCGAGGGTTAGCCGCTCGCGATGCGAGGAATACCTCACGCGGCCTATGTGGCCTATGCGGAATCGGGAGTTCCAGATTAGACGCGCACAATGATATCACGCGAAGTGGTTCACTTCGATCATTGGCGGTATAGAAAGACCTCGTGATACGCTTTTATAGCATTGTTGGTACGGTGGTTCTAGAGTCGGCTATGCCTTCGATTTACCCCGTGACGGTTTTATTATGACACATGGGACCTGGTGTTCATGTATTTCCTTGGTGTTTTATATCACGGGTCGACAGTGAGGAAGGAATTCCACGGGCATGATTGATATTGTGGGCATGAGACCCATGGTTATATTTGAGTGATGACTTTGAGGGCGTGAGTCCCTGACTTGACATGACTGTCACGACCCGAACCCGGGCCCGTGACTGGTGCCTTACCCTGGGCACCCAAGTAGACATATCTGAGAAAAGTTGCCTTTCGGCATATATATATAAAACTTGAACCCGAATAGTTACATCCCTTTTACAAACTCGCCACAACAAGCATTACTGCACTCTACGAATGTTATAACAACAACGACGGACAGGGTTCGCCATACCCCGAATGTAAGTACCTACAACAACAGGACTATACCAAAGATAAGCCTCCGAGAAACGGAGCTTCCCAAAACGCTGAATCGTGATCCTACGAGCGAGGATCGACGATCGTGTACTTCACTGCGATGAACGCAGCCTCGGGCGAGGTCGATAACAGTACCAAGTATGTGAAATCAAAATATCAGTAAATGAAATCACAATAGTCTATATAAAATGTAAGACATATATGATAACCAATTTACGATACACAATGTAAGCAAATATGTCAAGTCGTGGACTCACGCCCTTAAAGTCATCACTCAAATATAACCATGGGTCTCATGCCCACAATATCAATCATGCCCGTGGAATTCCTTCCTCACTGCCGGCTGTCCATGATATAAAAGCACCAAGGAATACACATGAACACCAGGTCCCACCTGTGTCATAATAAAACCATACGGGGTAAGTACGAAGGCATAGTCGACTACTAAAACCCACAGTACCAACAATGCCATAAACTGTATCACGAGGTCTTTCTAGACCGCCACATGATCGGTTCGCCACTCGCCGCAGATCAATGTGCGCGTCTAATCCTAGAACTTCCCGCAGCTCCGCATAGGCCACACATAGGCCCGCATGAGGTATTCCCCACATCGAGGGTAGCTACTCCTCGGCATCGTCCTAGACTCGTAGTCCGCATGGCCACATAGACCGCATGGCCACATAGACCGCACACTAACCTGGAACTCTCGTAGCTCCGCATAGGTCCCCTGGACCCGCATGAGGTATTCTCGAATCATAGTCACACAGCATCGCTCGAGGTATACCTCGCATCGGGGGGCAGCTTAACCCCCGGTATAACATGTCAAGAGGTGAGTGGTACAATACTATCATAACGGCTTATCGTTAAACAACATAAGCACAACAAGGGAAACCCCCTTACACAAACATCACAAGACACTAACACACGTAGCATCCTAACATGTTTACTTATCAAACCAACAAGAAAGTATTACAAGGCTATCACAAACCAACATAGTCAAGTTATTCACACAAGGTACTTTCTATTTTATGCCAACAAGTTCGGGTTTTTATCCCCAAAGTACTTCATACATTATCTCTTTAAAAGATCCTGTTTCTTTCACAAGAGTCACACGATACCCGTAGTATTAAAATAGAGTGACTATCTTTTTAAGTAAACCAAAACAATTTCCCTTTTTTAAAGACAAGTAACAACCTTCTTTTCCAAAAGTTCAAGTTTGCCTAAGTTCAAATACTCAAGTCTCTTATTTTCGAAAGGTTTCGTAGTTCATAGTCTTAATCACTTAATAATATAATTCTCTTTTAAAACAATTTAAGAAACATATGCCTTATGTGTGAGTAGGTTATTCTTGTTCATAACAATCTTATTAAAGCAGCCGTGATCTAGGAAATGTAATATCATTTTGTCTCATCTTAGCTTCTATGCAGATGGAGGTTTCTACTGGTTTTAATAATACTTAATTAGTCAATACATTTCCCTTTATTAGCGCTGCAGTGGTTTGTTCGATACTTATTCTCATTTCCGAAATCAATACAAGGCGTTCATAAACAATTAAGTAAACCGTTCCTTTTACCTCTCTTAAGTCGTTATACCTAACTTCCCATAAAGCTAGTATAACTCTTAAGCTTTTAAAACCAAGTATTACTCTTCTTTCAAAAAGGATTCTTAATTCTTTTGAAATACTTCAAGATTCTTATTATTTAGACTCAAGTCAAAAGACATCGAAGTAAAACCACGTTTAGTTAACACACGTACGTCTACCGTACTATATATATTCTTTTAAAATATCATGCTCAAGAGGATAGGAAGAATCACATACCTCGCGACGATTATCGACAAATAGCAAAACGCTCCACCGCTATAACCCGGCTAGCCTTGTCCACCTTTCAAGTAGAACATGCTACTCGCAGAACTTTCAACCTATAAAGGCCATATACGTCTATCAACGACTAGACTACTCTGTAGAATATTCTAAGCAGAGGGTTCTCTATTCTACGGAAAATCGGGCAGCACTTCCCTACCCGTTAAACTACACAAGTCTACTGTAAATACAGTCATATGTAAGTACAGTTCAATCTTCTTCTTTAATATTCTTCTGATGTGATTTCAATTCAATTCTCTTCTCTTATACCATCCTTCTATATATCTTATACTCATTTCTATACAACTACAGTATGTAATTTCCAATTACAATAGAAGGACAAGAGTATTTACCTCGATAAGCCCAAAATTATCCAAGATTTAATGTCGATCCCGAGCAACGCTTAGCTCCTACTCGGGCGCCCAACCCGCTCCAAACAACCCTTAGAAGTTCTACGCAACTTCTTCTTAATACTTCAACCAACTATGAAGATTTTCCTTAGGGTTTCATTTTTGTGATCAAGGAAGTATAATAGTATTTCTGGTCTTTAGTATGTGGTAACCTTGGAATACTACAAGGTATTTGGGCCAAGGTATTTTGGAATAGTAACAATACTTGGAGAATACTTTTCTACCAAGGGGTATTTCATGAGAACAACTAGGAAGGGGGGGGGGGGGTTTGTTTCGGCCAAGGCTTCACAAAAGGAGGAGGGGTGGTTTGGACGAGAGCTCTACTAAGAGGGGGAAGGATTTTTGCCTTGGAATTTATCAAGTGAGGATGAAGAATAAGTCTTGCACTTGAGGGGTATTTATAGGACTTTCAATGGCCAAGATTAAGGCAAGTGGAGGGCAAGTGGAGGGTGTAGATTTGGACAAGTGTGTGTGGGTCCCACCTTATCCATCTACTACACAAATATCTAACCAAACATTGACCAAAGGTTTTAGGCCACAAAAATGAAAAAAACGTGCCATGAAATTCGTCCACCATTTCCGCCAACTTGAGGGTGACACATGTCGCCCTCTCGTTGGTCCAAAATATTTCATCTCTCGGAAAAATCCGCAAAAATTAAAAATGTCGCAACCGTAATTTTCCCTTCGCAAGGTTCGGAAAACTTTTCGTCGGAAAACAATTCTTTTCGCTAGTTGTGCACAAATTTCGTCCCTTATGCCTACTTAAGGCTTGAACTTTTGTACGTACATCCTCACCTACATACTCTGAAAATACGGGGTATAACATTCTTCCCCCCTTAGAAACATTCGTCCCGAATGTTCCTTCTAAGTCTCAAAACATACATGTGCCAGTATAGTCTTCACTACTATACTTACGAAAACAATCAGGCCACACCTGGCCATAAAATAACACACGCGCAAATACTTAAATCCAAGTCCACAAGGAATCACCACAAAAGCTCCCACCCAAGGTCTAAAAGATATTCCCTTCGCACCCTTACTTCACAAAAGTAATGATCACTCCTATGTTCTTAACACATGCTCGCTTCTTCCCTTACTCGTTGTACCCTTCTCGTACACTCGAACTCTTTCTCATAACTTACCACATTTCATTCGCTAGCTTTCCAAAATCTCGGGTTACTATCTCCAACTTGGTCATCATTAATCGGGAACACTGACGGATCTCCGATACTTTTCCGAACATAGCAACAGAAAGACCGGACGCATCGCTTCCTACGTCGGACGGCAATGCTAACTTATAGGCAACCCGCCTATTTTCCGAATGACCAAAACGCTCAGTACCTCGCTAAGTTTCTCTGCTTTTTCAAAACTCGTCACACCCTTTCCGGGGTGGTACCTTCAAGAAGACCCACCGTCAACCTGAACTCCAAGCGTCGACGCCGATTATCCGCACGACTTCTGTTGACTCTGAGCTGCCAATAACCTCTTCTGGATAAGCTTCACCCTATCCACATCCTGCTGAAACAAGTATGTACCCACTATCTGAACCTTGCCAACATCGAACCAATCGACCGGCAACTTACACTTCCGCCCATACAAGGCGTCATAAGGCGATATTCGAATACTGAAATGGTAGCTATAATGATACTTTCTCAACAAGAGGCACATACTCCTCGCTGCTACCTCTGAAATCAAAACACCGGCCCGAGGGTGAATGCGATACGGAGACTCACCTGAGTTCCTAACCTTGCCTGGTAAAACCTCCAGAAACAAAAGAAATAGCCGTAAACTGGGCTCCCCTGCCCGCCATAAAGTAAAAGTAGGAATCCCGGGCAGTCTTACAACCTTCCAGATATATAACATCTCGCATAACCCTCTCACGAGTAAATGCTTCGATCGAAAGACAAGATGGGCTGACCTCATCGGCCCGACTACTGGTCGAACGCATCCACGATCTCGTACGATGGTTAACTAAACTTGGGCCTAACACCCTCGTGCCCCCACCACCTGGCGGGACCACCTCGAATTGACCCCACCCCAAACTGGGCTACGGTTTTACCCGCGACATGGCCTCAACCCGACCCACTTCGCGCCAAACTTTTGTTCCCCGATCCGGGACAATCTCACTAATCAAGTCACGAAAACCTAGTGGTCATTCTTAGCTCAACTACCCTCTTTCATTCCACACTACTCAGGGACTTATCACCCAGATATATCCTACGTATGTTATGTACTCCGATACAGGTCAAACATAAAAATAAATCTTTTACTCAAGATGGCCTCGCCTCTAAGGTCTCCACGTATAATATTCTAAGGCTCACACTTTCCCTATCCCCAATCTTACCCTTTTAACTAACCATGATTTCTAATCACAATTAACACAATGCTATTTGAATATAACACTTAAGATATACTCATCTTATCACACATACAAATCTCTAGAGGGTTAAGGATATACCTGTATCTACTACTTCACTCCCCTCTGTCGTTCCAATCAATCCCGCTCTGGCGATAGCTAGGAAAGGTGATGAACTAGCCACCGATCCTCGGCGTCGAGTCTCTACATCCGCGCCACCTGCCTGACAATTTCTCGCAAAATGGCCCTGCTGGCCGCAAGCATAACAAGCTGCCGAAGAAGTACGACACTACCCACAATGACACCTACCACAACGGCCACACCGAGGTGGGGGTGGCCTCCTCTGGCTAACACCCCTTCCTTTCCGAACCACTTAATCCGCAACTACTCTAGTAGGCTGGGTCCTCCTACTTGCATCCCTCCTACTTGAACATTCTTTCACACACGTTCTCGACGGCCGCAGTAAAACAAGCACCAACAAAGACGACATTCCCGACGACGCCGCTACACCGCGGAACACCGAGGAAAATCAATCGCTGGCCGAACCTACGTATCTCGTGAACCAGAGCCCTGAGCTCGACCAACTCCAGATACCCCGAACGCCCCAACCCCGCGAGGACCACTCTGCACTAGCGGAGGCACATATCCAGTCTGTTGCTGAGGCGATTCGCCTCGAAAGTTACCAAAGGACCCTGCCAATCTGGCCCTCTTCTGCTGATTTTGGTTAACCCATCGATCCCTACGTTTCTCGGCCTGCTGCGCATAAGCCCGTACGCAGGCCATGCTTAAGCTCGATCAAGAGCTACTTGCACAACCTCTCTTAGATAGTCATCAAGACCCGTGATAAATCGATACATAATATACTCTCGTTGCTAACTCCCAGCTAGTAACAGGTCGCCTCTTTGCAATCTATACTTTCGCATCGGTCGCGAAGGTTCAAATATCATGGCCGCAGAGGAATCGCCGCCGTGCTAAACTCTCGGGCCGGCGACGCCGCAGAACTCCCGAATGAAGCACCACCGTGATGATTGGGCTCGTGCTCGTGAATCTCTCAGATTCTACTCGTAGCTCTACGCTTGCGCCTTCGGGCCCGTTGCTCTTGCGAGGCATAACTGGTAAGGGAAAGAATTACGTTAGAGGGGTCCAACTTATAACACAGCTCTAAGGCACGATCTCAGAGTGAGAAGAATGGAAACCAATCCTAAATATCCTATAGCCTCCTGATTATTGGTGTGGTGCACAACACACCGATAATCAAGACTCTACTAGATACGGTTTGTAGACACTTTCCGAGGATTAACTGCTCTGATACCACTTTTGTCACGACCCAAACCCGGGCCCGTGGCTGGTGCCTTACCGCGTGTCACGCCCCGAACCCCGGGCCCGTGACTGGTTCCCTACCTGGGCACCCTTCTACCTTAACAACTAGGTAAACTGCGGAAATAAAATAACACCTTTTTTTTTTCTTTTTTTTTTAAACCAATCGTACGTGCAAGGGCGAAGCCGACAAGGCTGCCATACAATATACATAACAAAAGACACTACACCGTACATGAGTCCAATCCCACATATGAATACAGACCTCTAAGAGTTATTTTGAACTATGACGGGACAAGGCCCCGCCGTACCCATAACTGTACAAAAGCCTATACTTAAAGAACTTATACCAAAAAGATAAACTCCCGAACAGAAGGAGCTATCCAAAACTCGAAAGGTCCTACACTGCCGATCACCAAACAACGACCTAAACTCGCAGATGAACGCAGCCCGGGCGAGGTCAAGACGAAGAATGTACCAAGTATGTGAAATGAAGTACAGAATGAAATCATAACAGTCTAAACAAAACAGGAGACATGTATGATAGCCAACCTACAGTACACAATACATACGCAGTCATATCAAGTCAGGGACGCATGCCCTCAAAGTCATTACTAAAACATAACCATGGGTCTCACGCCCATAATGCCAATCATGCCCGTGGAATCCTTCCTCACTGCCGGCAGTCCATGATATAATATAACACCAATAGGCATACATGAACACCAAGTCCCACCTGTGTCCTAAAAACTGTACAGGCCAAGCAGGAAAACGAGCAGGTGGTAAAGCAGGGGGTATAATGTCTTGGGGTTTACCCCTCACTTATACTCTTACCCTGGAGAAGGTGGTAAAGCATCTTGGGGTTTTACCCCTCACTTATACTATTACCCTATCTCAACCGACCATCAAACAAAATAAGCAGGGGGTATAATGTCTTGGTGGTTTACCCCTCACTTATACTCTTACCCTGGAGAAGGTGGTATAGCATCTTGGGGGTTTACCCCTCACTTATACTTTTACCCTATCTCTACCGGCCGTCAAACAAACCAGAAGCACTACCATGTCTTCTATAAAAATTCGGGAATTTCACCCAAGTACTACAAATAACGGAAGCATACCCGTGGAATCCCACATCACCGCTTCAGACGCCCAAGTAACTTATAACAAGACAGCCGACCCTCCAACCGAGAGTCGCGGCAACTTAATAAAACATAATCCTTGCACCCAAAGGCTATCGCCAGCACACATAGGCAATTCTCAATTAATCAAGCCAATGTACTTATCAAGGCACACATAGAATAATTCTCATTTAACAAGCCAAAGTACTTACCAAGGCACAAATAGAATAATTCTCATTAAACAAGCCAAAGTACTTATCAAGGCACAAATAGAATAATTCTCATTTAACAAGCCAAAGTACTTATCAAGGCACAAATAGAATAATTCTCATTTAACAAGCCAAAGTACTTATCAAGGCACAAATAGAATAATTCTCATTTAACAAGCCAAAGTACTACGTACGTACATTCTTTTCAAAAGACTCCTTTTTATGTAAAATCCCAAGATACTAACACCCGTAGTATCAAGGTGTGTCTATTTTTCAAAGTAAGTTACTACACTTTTAGAAAACTCATTTCAAAGCTTGAAATCAAGTAACTTCAAATTTTCACAATCTAGGCAACTTATGCCCAATAATCAAAATAGACAACTTTCTTAACCTTCCATAAAGCCGTTATAACCAACTTCCCATAAAGACGTTATAACCCTTTATGGTTTTAGACAATTTCATTCTTTTTATAACCAAGAGACTTATACTATTAAAACCAAGTATCACATGCTTTATATATCAAGTTCTCAACTTTCAAAATACTACAAGTCTCTTAATATTTAGAAAACAAGTTTCTTCTACTTTTAAACCTCAATTAACTCACATCTTTAAAACAAGTTACTTCTCTTAAATCATGTCATTTCTCCTCTTTTAAAACTGTTATACCCCGTATTTCCAGAGTATGTACGTGAGGGCGTACGTACAAAAGTTTGAGCCTTAAGTTAGGCAAGGGACGAAAATTTTGTTCACAACCCACGAAAAGAATTGTTTTCCGACGAAACGTTTTCCAAACTTTGCGAAGGGAAAATTACGGTTGCAACATTTATTATTTTTGCGGATTTTTCCGAGAGATGAAATATTTTGGACCAACGAGAGGGCAACACTTGTCACCCTCAAGTGGACGGTCAAGTGGACGAATTCCTTGCACGTTTTTTTCATTTTTTGTGCCTAAAACATTTGGTCAATGTTTTGTAGATATTTTGTGTGGTAGATGAGTAAGTGGGACCCACACAACACTTGTCCAAATCCTCACCCTCCACTTGCCCACCACTTGTCTTAATCTTGGCCATTGATTTCCCTATAAATACCCCCCCTTGAGTTGAAGACTTCTTCATCCCTAAAACATTTTCTAAGTCTTGAAAATCCTCCCCTTCTTTGCTCTCGCCCAAGAGCACCCTCCCCTTCGAGAAAGCCTCGCCAAAGTACCCCTCGAGAGTTGTTCTCGTAAAACACCCCCTTGGTAGAAAAGTATTCTCCAAGTATTGTTACTATTCCAAAATACCTTGGCCCAAATACCTTGTAGTATTCCAAGGTTACCCTATACTAAAGCCCATAAATACTATTATACTTCCTTCAATACAAAACGAAACCCTAAGGAAAATCTTCATAGCTTGAAGTATTAAGAAGTTGTAGAACTTCTAAGGGTTGTTTGGAGCGGGTTGGGCGCCTGCAGTAGGAGCTAAACGTTGCTCGTGATCGACATTTAAACTTGGATAATTTTGGGCTTATCGAGGTAAATATCTTGTCCTTCTATTGTAATTGGAAATTACATACTGTAGTATAGAAATGAGTATAAGATATATAGAAGGATGGTATAAGAGAAGAGAATTGAATTGAAATCACATCGTAAGTATATTAAAGAAGATTGAATCAGATTACATAAGATCAGATTTACAGAGACTTGTGTAGTTTAACTGGGAAGTGCTGCCCGATTTTTCCGTAAAATAGAGAACCTACTGCTTAGAATATTCTACAGAGTAGTCTAGAAGTTGATAGACGTATATGGCCTTTATAGGTTGAATGTTCTACAAGTAGCATGTTCTACTTGAAAGGTGAACAAGGCTAGTCGGGTTATAGCCGTGGGCGCTTTGCTAATTGTCGATAATCGTCGAGGTATGTGATTCTTCCTATCCTCTTGAGCATGATATTTTAAAAGAATATATATAGTACGGTAGACGACGTGTGTTAATCAACGTGGTTTTATCACGATGTCTTTTGACTTGAGTCTAAATAATAAGAATCTTGAAGTATTTCAAAAGAATTAAGAATCGTTTTGAAAGAAGAGTAATACTGCTTTAAAGCTTAAGAGTTATACTAGCTTTATGGGAAGTTAGGTATAACGACTTAAGAGAGATAAAAGGAACTTTACTTAATTGTTTAGAAAGCCTTATATTGATTTAAATGAGAATAAGTATCGAACAAACCACAAATAGCTTAATAAAGTGGAAATGTATTGACTAATAAAGTATTATTAAAACCAATAAACCTCCATCCGCATAGAAGCTAAGATGAGACAAAATGATATTACATTTCCTAGATCATGGCTGCTTTAATAAGATTGATTATGAACAAGAATAACCTACTCACATATAAGGCATATGTTTCTCAGATTGTTTTAAAAAGAGAATTATATTATTAAGGGATTAAGACGATGAACTACGAAACCTTTCGAAAATAAGAGACTTAAGTATTTGAACTTAGGCAAACTTGAACTTTTGTAAAGGAAGGTTGTTACTTGTCTTTAATAAGGGAAATTGTTTTGGTTTACTTAAAAAGATAGTCACTCTATTTTAATACTACGGGTATCGTGTGACTCTTGTGAAAGAAACATTTTTTTTTAAAGAGATAATGTATGAAGTACCTTGTGTGAATAACTTGACTATGTTGGTTTGTGATAGCCTTGTAATACTTTCTTGTTGATTTGATAAGTAAACATGTTAGGATGCTACGTGTGTTAGTGTCTTGTGATGTTTGTGTAAAGGGGTTTCCCTTGTTGTGCTTATGTTGTTTAACGGTGGTCGTTATGTTAGTATTGCACCACTCACCCTTGACATGATACCGGGTTAAGCTGCCTCCGATCGGGTATACCTCAGCGATCATGTGACTATGATTCAAGAATACCTACGCGGGTCCGGGGACCTATGCGGATCTACGAGTTCCAGTTAGTGTGCGGTCTGTGGCCATGCGGTCTATGTGGCCATGCGGATCGCGAGTCCGTGACGATGCCGGAGTAGCTACTCGACGCGGAATACCTCACGCGGCCTATGTGTGTGGCCTATGCGGCTGCGGGAAGTTCGAGATTAGACGCGCATTTGATCTGCGCGCGAGTGGCGGCCTTCGATCATGGCGGTCTAGAAAGACCTTGTGATACAGCTTTATGGCATTATTGATGCGTGGGTTTTAGTAGTCGGCTATGCCTTCGTATTTACCGTGCGGTTTTATTATGACACGAGGACCGTGTTCATGTGTATTCCTTCGATGTGTTTATATCATGGATCGCCGATGATGAGGAAGGAATTCCACGCATGATTGATATTGTGGGCATAAGACCCATGGTTATATTTGAGTGTTAACTTTAAGGCGTGAGTCCTCGACTTGACATATCGCTACATATTGTGTATCGTAAATTGGTTATCATATATGTCTTCTATTTTATATAGACTATTATGATTTCATTTACGATATTTTCGATTTCATACTTGGTACTGCACGACCTCCTTGGGGCCGTTCATGCCGCAGTAGAGGTACACCAGTTGTTGATCCTCGCTCATAGGGTCACAGCCAATATTGGGAAGCTCCGTCTCCGAGGCTTATCAGGTATAGTCCTCGTCGTTATAGTACTTACATTCGTGGGTATGGCGGGGCCCGTCCGTCATTGTTGTTATAACATTCTTAGAGTGTAGTACTATTGTGCGAGTTTGTAAAAGGATGTAATCGTCGGATTTATGTTTTTATATATATATGCCGAAGGCAACTTTTCTCGTGATAATCGCTTCACACTTCACGTTATTTCATGTCTTGTTTTATATTCACGACACTATGATGTATGTCTACTTGGGTGCCCGGTAGGCACTATCACACGGCCCGGTCGTGACAAAAGTGGTATTAGAGCGCTTAATCCTCGGAAAGTGTCTACATCAGATCTAGTAGAGTCTTGATTATCGGTGTGTTGTGCACCACACCAATAATCAGGAGGCTATAGGATATTTAGGATTGGTTTCCATTCTTCTCACTCAGAGATCGTGCCTTAGAGCTGTGTTATAAGTTGGACCCCTCTAACGTAATTCTTTCCCTTACCGTTATGCCTCCGCGTAAGGCAACCCGGGCCCAGAAGGGCAAGGCAGCCGAGGGAGCTGCGAGTAGAGCACAGAGGGTTACTAGGGCACAGGCCCAATCATCACCTAGGGTGGTGCTTCATTCGGGGAGTTCTGCTACGTCGCTAGCCCCAGCAGAGTTTAGCACAGCGGCAGCAGTTCCTACTGCGGCCACGATATTTGAACCTGCAGTTCCACGACCAGTAACGGAAAGTATAGATTGCAAAGAGACGACCCTGTTACTAGCTAGGGAGTTAGCAACCAGAGAGTATATTAGGTATCGATTTATCGCGGGTCTTGATGATTATCTAAGAGAGGGTTGTGCAAGAGTAGCTCTTCAGTCAGGCTTGAGCATGGCCTGTGTACGGGCTTATGCGCAGCAGGCCGAGAAACGTAAGGATCGACGGGTTAAGCAAGATCAGCAGAAGAGGGCCAGAACATCAGGGTTCTTTGGTAACTTTCGAGGCGAATCGCCTCACCAGCAGACTGGTTATGCACCTCCACCAGTGCAGAGTGGTCCTCCATAGGGTTCAGGAAGTTCGAGGTATGCTGGAGTTGGTCAGAGCTCCAGGGCTTCCGGTTCACAGCTATACGTAGGTTCTAGCCACCGGTTCGCTTTTCCTCAATGTTCATTACGGCAAAGCGCCATCCCGGAATGTCGTCTTTTTGTTGGTACTTGTTTTACCTGCGGCCGTCAGGGCCATGTGTCGAAAGGATGTCCTAGTAGGAGGGATGCAAGTAGGAGGACTCAGCCTACCAGATTAGTTGCGGATTCAGTAGTGTCACGACCCGTTCCGGGGCCCATGACTAGTGCCTTACCCGGGCACCCAAGTAGTCATACATCAGAGTAATCAGCGGAATATAAAAACAAGACATGAAACAATTGTAAATGAGACACACGCTTTATCGAGAAAGGTCGCTTTCGGCATATATATATATAACCAAAATCGCGATTACATCCCAACTGCATAATAGACTACAGACTTCTAAGATAAGCAACTATGGCGACAGGGGCCCCGCCATACCCTGAATGTACAAAACTATCTACAACAACAGGGAGATCATACCCAAAAGTCGAGCCTCCGGAGAAGATGGAGCTCCTGACACCAAAGCAAAAGATCCTAAGGATGCGGATCTAGCACCTGCTTTCCCTTACCTGCGGCATGAACGCAGCCCCCCGAAGGAGGTCGATAACAGTATCAAGTATGTGAAATCAGAAGTACTTAAATGAAATCATATCATTTTAAAACCAATTTTACAAATATGTACGAAACAACCAATGTAACCGCACATAGTGCCACATCACAAACAAGAGCAATAATAGGTAAACTGTAACAGGTCTTTTCTAGGCTGCGAATGATCGAAGCAAGGCCAATCGCCCATAGTATCATTATGCCTGCCTAATCCTGGACTCCCGCAGTCCGCATAGGCCACCTAGGCCCGCATGAGGTATTCCCCGCATCGAGGGTAGCTACTCCTCGGCATCGTCCTGGACTCGTAGTCCGCATGGCCACATAGACCGCATGGCCACATGGACCGCACACTAACCTGGAACTCTCGTAGCTCCGCATAGGTCCCCTGGACCCGCATGAGGTATTCTCGAATCATAGTCACACAGATCACGAGGTATACCACTGACGGGGCGACTAACCCCGTATATCATGTCAAGAGGTGAGTGATGTAATACTAACATAACGGCCACTGCGTTAAACAACATAAGCACAATAAGAATAACCTCTTATACAAACGTTACAAGACACTAACACACATAGCATCATAATATGTCTACTCATCAAACCATCTTATTATACTTTCCAGAAATCAATACAAGTCTTTCATAAACACATAAGTAAACTGTTCCTTTTATCTTTCTTAAGTCGTTATACCTAACTTCCCATAAAGCTAGTATAACTCTTAAGCTTTTTGTTTTAAAAACAAATATTCTTCTTCTTTCAAAAATGATTTATAATTCTTTTGAAAGACTTCAAGATTCTTATTATTTAGACTCAAGTCAAAAGACGTCAAGTAAAACCATGTTCAGTTAACACACGACGCTCACCGTACTATATATATATTTTAAAATATCATGCTCAAGAGTATAGGAAGAATCACATACCTCCTACGAAATCCACCGCCAAGTCGAATATGTCGCAGAGTATCAACCTATAATAGTCAAATACGTCTATCAATGTCTAGACTACTCTGTAGAATATTCTAAGCAGAAGGTTTTTAATTCTACGGAAAATTGGGCAGCATTTCCCTACCCGGTAAACTATACGAGTCTACTGTAAATACAGTCCTATGTAAGTACAGTTCAATCTTCTTTAATTCTTCTGATGTGATTAGTTCAATTCTCTTCTGTAATACCCTTCTATGTAATTACAGTTCAATTCTCTTCTTTAATATCCTTCTATGTAAATTATACTTATTTATATACTTCTACAGTATGTATTCTCCAATTACAATAGAAGGATAAAATTATTATTTACCTCGATAAGCCCAAAATTATCCAAGATATAAGTCGATCCTGAGCAAGGTTTAGCTCCTAATCTGTACGCTCCAATCCGCTCCAAGAAACCCTTAGAAGTTTCTACACAACTTCTACTTACTACTTTAATCAACTATGAAGATTTCCCTAGGGTTTCATGAGTGACTAATGGATATAAGATAGTATTTCGGGCTTTTAGTATGAGGTGACTTTGGAATACTATAAGATATACTGCTAGGGTATTTTGGGGATAGTAACAATACTTGGAGAGTATTTTCTACCAAGAGGGGGGGGGGAGCTTTTGCCGAGACTACAAGGAAGGGGGAGGGAGAGGGGTGTTTCGGCTTAGCTCTTCAAGAGAGGGGGGGGGGGGGGGAAGAGGGCTTTGGACGAGAGCTTCTCTCAAAGGGGGGGGGGGAAGTTTGGAGACTTGGAAGATGATTTGTGGATGAAGAAGTCTTCAACTCAAGGGGGGTATTTATAGGGCTTTCAAGGGCCAAGATGAAGGCAAGTGGAGGGCAAGTGGAGGGTGTGGATTTGCACAAGTGCACCCTATCCCTACTCCACAAATCACTCACAAACATTGACCCATGGTTTAGGCCTTAAAATCGTGCCAAGCCATGCCCTCTTTGCCGTCCACTTGAGGGTGACAAGTGTCACCCTCTCGTTGGTCCAAAATATTTCATCTCTCGGAAAAATCCGCAAAAAATATAAATGTCGCAGCCGTAATTTTCCCTTCGCAAGCTTTGGAAGACGTTTCATCGGAAAACAAATCTTTTCGGGGGTTGTGCACAAATTTTCGTCCTATGCCTTAACTTAAGGCTTGAACTTTTGTACGTACGCCCTCACGTACATACTCTGGAAATACGGGGTATAACATTCTCCCCTCCTTAGAAACATTCGTCCCGAATGTTCCTTCCCAAGACACACAATGATAAGGTTCCTCATAACTTAAACAGTTTGCAAATGCCTCACATGGCCACAATACAACACTTAAGCAAATATATCAATGAAAATTTACAAGTAGGAAAGTGAGTTACCTGGAGGTGTGGGGAATAGGTGAGGATACTTCTGCCTCATGTCCTCCTCAGCTTCCCACGTCATCTCCTCTCTGAGCTCGTTCCGCCACAAGACTTTGACGGAAGCCACGTCCTTGGTCCGCAGACGCCTAACCTGACGATCGATTATCGCTATGGGAATCTCCTCATACGATAACCCCTTGGTCACCTGGACATCGTCAATCGGGTGCACCCTAGATGGATCCCCGATACATCTCCTCAGCATAGAAACATGAAAAACTGGATGCACTGCCTCCAGATCGGACGGCAGATCCAACTCATAGGCAACCTTGCCTACCCTGCGGATAATCTGATACGGCCCAATGTACCTTGGGCTGAGTTTCCCTTTCTTCCCGAATCTCATCACACCCTTCATGGGCGACACCTTCAGGAAAACCCAATCATCAACCTCGAACTCCAGATGCGGACGACGATGATCTGTGATATGACTTCACGACTCGAACGCCAAGAATCGCTCCCGGATAAGCTTCACCTTATCCATCGCCTCAGACGTCCGTCCCACTAATCGCACTCCTCGCCTACATCAAATCAGCCTATCGGCGATCTGCACTTCCTCCCATACAAGGCCTCATAAGGCGTCATCTGAATACTGGAGTGGTAGCTATTATTATATGCAAACTCAACCAGAGGCAAATGATCCTCCCGGCTACCCAAGTCAATAACACAGCTCGTAGCATATCCTCGGTTGTTCGATAGTGCGCTCCGCCTGTCCGTCTGTCGAGGATGGAATGCGACTGTGCTCACTGCGTCCTAAACCCTTCCGGAAAGACCTCCGAAGTTAGCCGTAACCGGGCTCCTCTCGATATGATCGAAATAGGGACTCCATGCAGCCTCACGATCTCTCGATGTAAAGTCCGCATAATCCTCACCAAAAGTCGCCCCGATCGGAAGAAAGTGGGCTGATTTCGACCGCCGACGATAACCCAAATAAAATCATGCTTCCTCCGAGTGCAGGTAATCCGTGATAAAGTCCATGTTGATCACCTCCAACTTCCGTGCCCGATCTCTATCGTCTGTAATAATCCACCAGGCCTCTGGTGCTCTATCTTAACCTGCTGACAACACGGGCACTGAGCTACAAACTCTGCAACGTCCCTCTTCAAGCCATCCCACCAATACACAGATCTGAGGTCGTGGTACATCTTGGTCGACCCCGGATGGATAGAGTAACGCTACCGCTTGCTTCCCTAGAACTCGCCGAAGTCCTCAAATATCTGGAACACACAACTCGCCCTCAAACCTTAGCACCCCATCGTGCTACCTCAAGGACCCTTCCTCACGTAAGAGCCGTATCACGATACCGAGTCAAAACCGGATCCTCAAACTGTTGCCTCTTCACCTCCTCAACGATGGAAGACTCGACAACCTCTCGAACTCGAACCCCACTGCTATCAGAACCAATCAATCGGACTCCAAGGATCGCTAGCTGATGTAACTCATAGACCATGCCCCTCCTCTCTGGCTGCACATCTGATAGACTCCCCATCGACCTACGGCTAAGAGCATCTGCCACAACATTGGCCTTCCCCGGGTGGTACAGGATATCAACATCATAATCCTTGAGTAACTCTAACCACCGTCTGCTGTAGTTCAGCTCCTCTGCCGAAGATATACCGAGGCTCTTGTGGTCTGTATAAATATCCACATGAACCCCATACAAATAGTGCCTCCAGATCTTCAAGGCGTGAATCACCGCTGCCAACTCCAAATCATGGGTGGGGTAGTTCCTCTCATGCTTCTTAAGCTGTCGGGATGCGTACGCTATAAACTTACCCAGCTGCATCAACACACATCCGAGCCCGACGCCTGATGCATCACAATACACTACATAACCGTCTGACCTCGGAAGAGTAAGAACGAGGCGGTCGTCGATCTCCTTCAAGAATCGGAAACCCCGCCACAAGCATCGCCCATCAAACTTAGCCGCTTCGAGTCACCTAGTCAATGGTGCGTAGATAGAAGCAAACTTCTCCACGAACCGATAATAACTGCGAGGCCCGTAAAGTTGCGCACTGTCGGAGTAGAGTTCAGGCCAACTCGATCGCCGATATTGGCCGTATCCACCCGAATACCATCGGCCCCGACAATATGCCCAAGAAAAGCCACCGAAGCCAACCAAAACTCACATTTGGAAAACTTGGCGTATAACTGCTGGTTCTGGAGAACTCTCAGCACAGTCCTCAAATGCTCCGTGTCACGACCCGAACCCGGGCCCGTGACTGGTGCCTTACCCCGGGCACCCTAGTGATACAACATCAGAGAAAAACCAGCGGAAATAAGAACTTAAACATACAATTAAATATGGATCAAGATAAAAGAAAATAGGCCAACCAAAACGGTTGCCTTTCTGCAATTATATATATCGACATTTGAACGCCACTATCCTTACAACCCTCCCAAAGGTCATTCTGGACTCTAAGATTTTTACAACAACTATGACGGGACAGGGCCCCGCCATACCCCTGAATGTACAAGAACCTACAGACTCAGGGTAACATTGTTATACCCCGTATTCTCAGGGTATGTATGCGAGGACGTACGTACGAGAGCACGACAGAAAAATTGGAAAGGAAGAAAGAGGTGATTTTTCCACGGAAAAAGTTTCCGGTTTTTGTAAAGAAAAATGTTCGTTGATGGGAATTGGGTTCCCAGATTTGGAATATGGGCTTCTTAGATTATATTAGAATTTTGAGATTTTATTTTCGGAAATGGTCACGTGGGGCCCACGGGAGAAATTTACGGTTTTGTGGGGCCCGCTTTGATTTTGAGATTTTGGCCATTTTGGATATTTTCAGAAGATGAATTATTTTGGACTAGTAGGAGGGCGACACGTGTCACCCCCCCTAGGTGGCTTGGCCGAATCATCTTTGTGCACAACACCCGGTTAGAGTCGTTTTTCGACGAAACGTTTTGCGTAACTTGCGAGGGGAAAATTCCGGCTATGTCTTTTCTTATTTTTGCGGATTTTTCCGAGCGACGAAACATTTTGGACCAACGAGAGGGTGACACTTGTCACCCTCAAGTGGACGGTAAAGTGAGGCTCAAGTGGGACGAATTCATGCCTTGTTTTGGCCTTGTTTTGTGCAATGTTTTGTGCAATGTTTTGTGGCTTGTTTTGTGGAGTAGGGACTAGGGGGCACTTGGGCACATCTTGGCCCTCCACTTGCCCCCCACATGGCTTGATCTTGTCCGTTGGTGTCCCTATAAATACCCCCTTGCTTGAAGGTTTTTCTTCATCCCTCATTTCATTCTAAGTCTTGAAATATCCCTCCCCTCTTCTAGTTGTTCTCGTCCTAAGCCTTCCCGGCTCCCCCTTTGAGTGGCCTTGTGGCGAGCTTCCCTCCCCTTTGTAGTGTCTAGCCGAGGGGTACCCCCCCCTAGCCTAGTTGTTTCGTATAATACACCCCCCCTCTTGGTAGAAATACTCTCCAAGTATTGTTATAATGCCCAAAATACCTTAGCCTTTACCTTGTTGTATTCCAAAAGTTACCTCTATACGTAGAGCCCTAAATACTACCTTTGTCCTTTTAGTCTCAAACCGAAACCCTAAGGAAATCTTCATAGTTGGTTGAAGTATTTAAGTAGAAGTTGGTTAGAACTTCTAAGGGTTGTTTGGAGCGATCGAGTGCACGAGCAGAGCTAAACCTTGCTCAGATCGACATTATAACTTGGATAATTTTGGGCTTGTCGAGGTAAATATTCTTGTCCCCTTATTGTAATTGGAGATTACATGTTGTAGGAATATATAGTTGAGGTATACTATATATAGAATCAACATTATTGTGCGGCAATGTCTTTTGACTTAAGCTCAATTTAAAGAAGAGAATCGAATCAGTAATTACATAGTATTCAGACATGAGACTTGTGTAGCATTGTTGAGTAGTAGAATGGTACACGTCCGGTTAGACGTAAACCCCACGTTGGCTTGGTAGCGGCCTGATAGAGGAGGAGATTTACGCTGTTATTGTGGGGAGTCTTGCCGAATTTTCAGAACATAGAACCGCGGTTAGAAGTTAATAGACGTTTGTGGCCTTATATGTGGAAGTACTACGAGTAGCGATTCTACTTGAAGAGTGGAAACGGCCAGCCAGTTACTGATCGCTGAGCGCTTGCTTATTGTCGATAATCGTCGCGAGGTATGTGAACCTCTTCCTATCCTTCGAGCATGATGTTTTGTAAACTATGTAGTACGGTAGACGTACATGTGCTAAATGAGTTGGTTGGTTTAAAACATAGAGTGTTATAACAGCTTTATGGGAAGTTAGTTATAACGACTCTATGTAGGTAAGAATGGTTTATTGATTGTAAAAGTTAAGAGACTTGATCTTGAAAGATAAGAGACTTAACTTGTTTTACTTGGTAATTAACTTTTTTAAAAGTGTTGTGAAATCTCATTCGCGAGTAATGAGTACTTGGTTTTAAAAAGAATAATGCTTTAATGATTTCGGAAAGGAGAACAAGTATCGAACAAACCACAACAGCGCTAATAAAGGAAAGTGTATTGACAAATAACTAATTAAAACCAGTAGAAACCTCCATCTGCATAGAAGCTAAGATAAGACAAAATTGTATTACATTTCCTAGATCATGGCTGCTGTAACAAGATTGTTGTAAACAAGAATAAACGCTCACACATAAGACATATGTTACTCACTTGTTTTAAAAGGGATTAAGACTATGAGTTATAAAACCTTTCTAAAATGAGAAACTTGAGCATTGAAATTAGGCAAACTTGAATGTTTGGAAAATAATGTGGTTACTTGATTTTTACAAAGGGAAGTATTTTGGTTTACTTAAAAAGATAGTCACTCTATTTTTATACTGCGGGTATTGTGTGACTTCTTGAGAAAGAGTGGATCTTTTTATAAAAGTCTAGAAGTATGGTAATTTGCTTGAGCTTGTTTGTGATAGCCTGGTTGTGTGATATATTGTTATTGAGGTTACATGGACATGTCTACACCGATCAGACTCGGCATGTGGCCATGCGGCAGGGTTGATTACCCGATATATTGTTATTGTGGTTACATGGACATGTCTACACCGAGGTAGAATTCCGGGGGCATGTGGCCATGCGGTAGGGTTGATCATCCAGTATATTGTTGTTGATGTTACATGGACGTGTCTACACCGGCGCACTCCGGCATGTGGCCACGGGCATTGTTATTATTGTTGCATCACGACACGCCTACACCGATGCAGAATTCCGGGCATGTGGCCGTGATGCAAGCATGATTGATGTTGTGGGCGTGAGACCCATAGTTATATTAAGTGATGACGTTGAGGCGTGAGTCCACGACTTCGCTATGTTGCGTCAGATGTTGGTTATCATACATGTCTCCTGCTTTATATAGACTGTTATGATTTAACTGCAGTATTTTCAGTTTCACATACTTGGTACCTGTTGTACTGACCTCCTTCGGGGGGCTGCGTTCATGCCGCAGGTAGGAGTACATCGGTAGTGGATCCTCGCCATGTGATCACAGTTCGGCGTATTGGGAAGCTCCGCTCCGAGGCTTATTCTTTGGTATGTGTTCCCTGAGTTGTAGGTTCTTGTACATTCAGGGGTATGGCGGGGCCCTGTCCCGTCATAGTTGTTGTAAATCGGGCAGGGTTTGTAAAAAGGATTAAACTGTTCGTTTTGAAAGAGTTGTATACATATATTTTATTGGAAGGTAACCGTTTGGTTGACCTGTTTTATGATCATATATCTTGTTTCTTGTTAAAGTTTTATTTTTCCGCTGGTTATCTCTGATGTTGTATCACTAGGGTGCCCGGGGTAAGGCACCAGTCACGGGCCCGGGTTCGGGTCTTGACAAACATACCAAAAGATAAGCCTCCGAAGGAACGGAGCTTCCCAATACGCTGAAATGTGATCCTATAAGCGGGAATCGACAGCCGATGTACCTCTACCTGCGGCATGAACGCAGCCCCCCGAAGGAGGTCAGTACAACAGGTACCAAGTATGTGAAACTGAAAATACTGTAAATGAAATCATAATAGTCTATATAAAGCAGGAGACATGTATGATAACCAAACTACAGTACACACATATAACAGTTATATCAAGTCAGGGACTCACGCCCTCCAAGTCATTACTCAAATATAATTATGGGTCTCACGCCCACAACATCAATCATGCCCGTGGAATACCTTCCTCACTGCCGGCAGTCTATGATATGATAACCCCAAGAAGTACACCTGAACACCAAGTCCTACCTGATGCCAAAGCCGTACTAACAATACTATACAACCAAACCACGAAGCTGACACGGGGCAAGTACGAAAGCCGACTACCAGATACCAAGGCCGGTCACGTAGCTGACCGGGGCAAGTACGAGGGCTAACTACCAGGTACCAAGGTCGTATCACGAGACTTCGTCACTACACTGAACGGGGCAAGTGCGAGGGCTAACTACCAGGTACCAAGGCCGAATCAGCCACGAGACGGGGCAAGTACGAAAGCCGACCACCAGATACCAAGGCCGAACAGTAAAACCTCATGGAGAGCTAGTCCATGGAATAACACTATCAACATGAGCGTGCACTGCGGAATTCTCCACACCGCCGACGCCCAAGTAAGTTCTCAACAAGTCAACCGCCCCATCGAGACGCGGTATAGAAACACAATTCTTGCACAACAAAGGCTATCACAATAAGCATAGGCAAGTTTCACAACAACAAGCATAGGCAAGTTATACACAACTCAAGGTACTTTCATTTTATGTCAAAGTCCGGGTTTTAACCCTAAAGTACTACGTACGTTAAATTCCTTTTGAAGAGCCATTTCTTTTACAAAGGTCACCCGATACCCGTAGTATAACAATAGAGTGACTAACATTGTTAAGTAAACCAAAACACTTCCCTTTGTAAAATCAAGTAACAACATTATTTTCCAAACGTTCAAGTTTGCCTAATTTCAAATGCTCAAGTTTCTCATTTTCGAAAAGGTATCGTAGTTCATAGTTTTAATCCTTTAAAACAATTTGAGAAACATATGCCTTATGTGTGAGTAGGTTATTCTTGTTCATAACAATCTTATTAAAGCAGTCATGATCTAGGAAATGTAATATCATTTTGTCTCATCTTAGCTTCTATGCAGATGGAGGTTTCTACTGGTTTTAATAATACTTTATTAGTCAATACATTTCCCTTTATTAGCGTTGCTGTGGTTTGTTCGATACTTATTCTGATTTCGAAATCAAGAAACATTATTCCTTTTAAAACCAAGTACTCATTACTCACGAATGAGGTTTCACACAAAATTTATATTAATTCATTTAAGTCAAGTCTCTTATCTTTTAAGATCAAGTCTCTTAACTTCTAAAATTAATAAACCATTCTTTTTATCTCTCTTAAGTCGTTATACCTAACTTCCCATAAAGCTAGTATAACTCTTAAGCTTTTAAAACCAAGCATTACTCTTCTTTCAAAAAGGTTTCTTAATTCTTTTGAAATACTTCAAGATTCTTATTATTCAGGCTTAAGTCAAAAGACATTGCCGTACAACTACGTTCAGTTAGCACACATACGTCTACCGTACTATATATATATATTATTCAGGCTTAAGTCAAAAGACATTGCCGTAAAACTACGCTCATTAGCACACGTCACCGTACTATATATATATATATTTTAAAACATCATGCTCAAGAGTATAGGAAGGATCACATACCTCGCGACGATTATCGACTATTAGCAAAATGCTCCACGGCTATAACTCGGCTAGCCTTGTCCACCTTCCAAGTAGTACATGCTACTCGCAGAATATTCAACCAAGAAAGGTTATAAGTCTATCAGAATACGGTCTATGTAAGTACGCTTTAATCTTCTACTTATATTCTTCTCGATGTGATTTCATTCAAGTCTTTTTCAGAATATCCTTCTATTACAGCTCAATTCTCTTCTATGAATCTTATATTCATTTCTATACAACTACAGATGTAATTTCCAATTACAATAGAAGGATAGGATTATTTACCTCGGTAAGCCCAAAATTATCCAAGTATATATCGATCTGAGCGACGTTTAGCTCCTACTCGGGCGCCCAACCCGCTCCAAACCACCCTTAGAATTTCTACGCAACTTCTTCTTAATACTTCAACCGGCTATGAAGATTTTCCTTAGGGTTTCGTTTTTGTGACTGAGGGGAAGTATAATAGTATTTCTGGGCTTTTCGTATAGAGGTAACCTTGGGAATACTACAAGGTATATGGGCTAGAGTATTTTGGCATTATAACAATACTTGAGAGTATTTCTACCAAGAGGGGTGTATTTATACGAAACAACTAGGCAGGAGGGGTACTTTCGCCACACCACTAGGAGGGGGAGTACCCTCGGCCAAGGCTTCTCAAGGGGGGGAGGGGGAAGGCTCTTGGACGAGAACCACAAGAAGGGGGGGGATTTTAAGACTTTGGAAAATGTCTAAGTGTGGATGAAGAAGTTCATCAACTAAGGGGGGTATTTATAGGACAACCAAGGGTCAAGATGAAGCCAAGTGCAAGGCAAGTGTAGGGTGTGGATTCAACCATGTGTACCTTATCCATCTACCACACCAACTATCACAAAAATCCTACCTAACCAAGACCCCTATTTCGTCCACTACCGCCCACAATCACGCCCAATGTGAGGGTGACACATGTCACCCTCCCGTTGGTCCAAAATGTTTCATCTCTCGGAAAAATCCGCAAAAATTATAAATGACATAGCCGTATTTTTCCCTTCGCAAGTCTTGTAAAACGTTTCGTCGAAAAACGATTCTTTTCTGTACTTGTGTACAAATTTCGAACCTTGCCAACCTTAAGGCTTAAATTTTTATACGTACGCCCTCACGTACATACTCTGGAAATACGGGGTATAACATTCTCCCCTCCTTAGAAACATTCGTCCCGAATGTTCCTTCTCAAGACGGATAACGATAAAGTTCCTCTAACAAGTTGCCAACGCCACACCTGGCCACGAAATAACACACGTACTCTTCCTTCCTTACTCGTCGTGCCCTTCTCGAACACTTGAACTCTGCTAGTATCGTACCACACTTCGGGCCATCGCTCAGTTCCCAAAACTTTGGAGTCACCACCTCCAAACTTGGTCATCTTACTAGCCTCAATCCCCCTTAAGGTCATTCCCGGCCTTCACGATCCGCTTCTGGTCGAACATATCCACGAACTCATACGATGGTCATCTAAACTTGGGCCTAGCACCCTCGTGACCCTACCACCTGGCGGGACCACCTCGAACTGACCCAACCCCAAACCGGGCTACGGGTTGACCCGCAACATGGCCCCAACCCGACCCACTTAACGCATCAAGCTCTTGTTTCCCGATCCGGAACAATCTTACCTATACAGGTCATGAAAGCTACCACTTCCATTTTACACAACTCACGGAATTATCCCACAATACATTTATACGCAAACCAAGTATTTCGACAAAGACTAACCGTAAAATCTTTTATTCAAGCCGGCCTTATATCTAAGGTCTCAACGTGTAATATTCTAAGGTTCATACCTTCCCTGACCCCACACTTATTCTTTCAACTATCCATGTCTCTAAACCACAATACACACAAAGCTATCTGTACATAGCACTCAACATACAATCATTGTATCACGCATGCAAAACTCTAGAGGGTTAAGGATATACCTGAAAAGATAGGCGGTTCAAAGGACCGCTAAAACTGGGAACTTCCACCGCGACCTCTGCCGTGGCCTGCCGGTGTATGAACATCCTGCCTAGCTATGGAAGGTGAAGAACCATGGCCCGATCTCGTAGTCAGGCTATCCTACTGCTACCCCTGGACGGTCTCTCGCCGATGGCCTGTTGGCGCAAGAATAACAATCCCCCAAGTTAGTACGACACTCTCCCTTATGAAGTTTTCCTGGCGGCCACACTGAGACAAGGCGACCTCATCCGCGAGCACTCTACTCCCGAAAATCTGAAACCAGGAGCCTGACCGCTCTGAATATCCCGGTTCAAGGTCGCGCTGGAGGACCACTGCATCGGGCGGAGGTACATAACTAGTCTGCTGGCGTGGTCCGCCTCGAAAGTTATCAAGGACCCCGCTGCTCGCCCTCTTACGCTGATCTTGTCATTCCGTCGACCTCTCCGCTCTCACATCCAAGTGCATAAGCTCGCATGCGGCAATGTCCATGCCGGTGAAGAGCTACACCAACAAGCCTCGCCAAGTAGTCATCGAGCCCGGTGACGTGGCGGTCGTTATACCCCGTATTTGCAGTATGTACGTGGGGCGCACGTGAAAAGTTTGAACTTTAAAGTAGGCTTGGCCGATTTTATTTGTGCACAACCCCCGATTAGAGTCGTTTTTAGACGAAACGTTTTACACAACTTGCGAAGGGAAAATTCCGGCTATGTCATTTTTAATTTTTGCGGATTTTTCCGAGAGACGAAACATTTTGGACCAACGAGAGGGCGACACTTGTCACCCTCAAGTTGGTGGAGGTGGGGCGGCTTTTGGACGATTGGAGGATAAGAGTGGGTAGGATATTTTGTAGATATTTTGGATGGTAGATGGATAAGGTGGGACCCACTTACACTTGTCCCAATCTTGACCTTACACTTGCCTACCACATGTCTTGATCTAGGCCCTTGGTTGTCCTATAAATACCCCCCCTTTGAAGACTTCTTCATCCATTCCACAAAATCTCTAAGTCTTGAGAGCTCTCCCCCCCTTTGTGTTTGAGGTCTCATCTAGCCTCCCCCTCCCCCCTTGTGAGAGGCCCCTTGGCCGAGAGCCCTCCCCTCGTCGAGAGTACCCTCCGAGTGGGGTTGGCCGCGGGGTATACACCCCCCCTTGTGGTGTTGTCTCGTATAAATACCCCCCCTCTTGGTAGAAATACTCTCCAAAGTATTGTTACTATACCCAAATTACCTTATCCATATACCTTGTAGTATTCCAAAGATACCTCTATACGTAGAGCCCGGAAATACTACCTTATGTCCTTTTTGTCTCAAACCGAAACCCTAAGGAAAATCTCCCTAGTTGGTTGGAGTATTAAGAAGAAGTTGCGTAGAACTTCTAAGGATTGTTTGGAGCGGGTTGGAGCACCCAGAGTAGGAGCTAAACATTGCTAAGGACCGACATTTAACTTGGATAATTATGGGCTTATCGAGGTAAATATCTTGTCTCCCTTTTGTAAATAAGTGTACATACTATTGAAGTATAGGAATAAGTATAAGTATATACAAGGAAAGTATATAAGAAGGGAATTGAATCAGATTTACATAGGATCAGACATAGACTTGTGAAGTTTGACGGGTAGGGAAGGGCTGCCCAAATTTCCGTAGAATCTTGTATCTAGATTTATTCTACCGAGTATTCTAGGCTTTGATAGACTTGTATAACCTTTATAGGTTGAATGTTCTGCGAGTAGCATGTGCTACTTGAGAGGTGGACAAGGCTAGCCGGGTTATAGCCGTGGAGCGTTTTGCTAATAGTCGATAATCGTCGCGAGGTATGTGATTCTTCCTATACTCTTGAGCATGAAGTATTTTAAAAGAATATATATATATAGTACGGTAGACGTACGTGTGGCAATGTCTTTTGACTTAAGCCTGAATAATATATATATGTAGTACGGTAGACGTACGTGTGTTAACTGAACGTAATTGTACGACAATGTCTTTTGACTTAAGCCTGAATAATAAGAATTTTGAAGTATTTCAAAAGAATTAAGAACCATTTTTGAAAGAAGAGTAATACTTGTTTTTAAAAGCTTAAGAGTTATACTAGCTTTATGGGAAGTTAGGTATAACGGCTTAAGAAAGATAAAAAGAATGGTTTATTGATTTTAGAAGTTAAGAGACTTGATCTTAAAAGATAAGAGACTTGACTTAAATGAATTAATATGAATTTTGTGTGAAACCTCATTCGTGAGTAATGAGTACTTGGTTTTTTTAAAAGGAATAATGTTTTACTGATTTCGGAAATCAGGATGTGTATCGACAAACCACTGCAGCGTTAATAAAGGAAAATGTATTGAATAATGAAGTATTATTAAAACCAGTAGAAACCTCCTGTCACGACCCGTTCCGGGGCCCGTGACTGGTGCCTTACCGGGGCACCCAAGTAGTCATACATCAGAGTAATCAGCGGAAATATAAAGCAAGACAGAAATGCTTTATAAAATAAGACACGCTTTATTCAAGAAAAGCTTGCCTTTCGGCATAATATAAATAACTCAAGTTTTGCGCTACATCCCAACTGTACAATAGTACTACGCACTCTAAGGAAGTAACAACTATGGCGGACAGGGGCCGCCATACCCTCGATCAGATAAAACTATCTACACACAGGAGATCATACCAAAAGTAGAGCCTCCGAGAAGATGGAGCTCCCGACACCAACGCAAAGATCCTAAGGATGTGGATCTAGCACCGCTGCCCTTACCGCGGCATGAACGCACTCCAAGGAGGTCGATAACAGTACTAAGTATGCGAAATCAGAAATACTTAAATGAAAACATATCATTTTAAAACCGCTTTACAAATATGTGTGAAACAACCATGAAACCGCATCGTAGTGCCACATCACAAACAAAAGCAACAATAGGTAATCGTAATAGGTCTTGTCTAGGCTGCGAATGATCGAAACAGGCCACTCGCCATATCATCATTCCGCAAGCCTAATCTCGACTCCCGAGTCCGCATAGGCCACTCACACGGGCCCGCATGAGGTGTAACCCCGCATCGAGGGTAGCTACTCCTGCATCGCCCCGACTCGCTGTCCGCATGGCCACACGCATCGCATGAGGCATAACCCCGCATACTAACTCGAACTCTCGTAGCTCCGCATAGGCCCTCGACCCGCATGAGGTATTCTCGAATCATGGTCCTGCATCACCGAAGTCTACCCGCATCGGAGGCGGCTTAACCCCTGATCATCTCAAGAGGTGTGTGATAGTATACTAACATAACAACTTATCTTTAAACAACATAAGCACAACAAGGATACTCACCTATACAAACGTTACAAGATACTAACACACATAGCATCATATCATGTCTATTTATCAAACCATCTTTATTATTCTTTTCACAATACAAGTCCGTTATAAACACATAGGCAAACTTGTTTCTTTTATAAATCTTAAGTGGTTATACTTACTTCCCATAAAGCTAGTATAACTCTTAAGCTTCGCTTTAAAACCAATTAGTTCTCTCTCATAATATGATTCAAGAGTCTTTTGAAATGTTTTCGCTTTATTATTCGTGCTTAAGCCGTGAGGCATTGCTGTAAGTATTATTCGAGCTTAAGTCAAAGACATTGCCGTAGTTATATTGTAAAATATCATGCTTTAGGAAGAATCACATACCTTCTCAAATAAAACCACCGCCAAGTCAATATGTCACAAGAGAGTCACCATAATAGTCACAGATATCTATTAAAGACTACTCAAGGTCATTCTAAATGGGGTTCATAATTCTACGGTAAGTCGGGCAGACTACCCTACCCATGAGCTATGTAAGTTCATCAGAAAACAAATTCTATGTGAGTACAATTCAATTATTCTTCTTTTAAACCCTTCTACTGTGATAACAGTTCAATTCTATTCTGTGATATTCTTCTAAGTATCTAATACTTATTCTAATACTACAACAGTAAGTATTCTCTAATTCAAAAGAGGGTTAGGATTAGTTACCTCGGTAAGCCCAATAATATCCTAGAAAAAGTCGCGCCTGAGCAAGGTTTTGCTCCTAAGTTGTATGCTCCAAGAACCTTAGAAGTTCCTCACAACTTCTACTAAGTACTAAGGTATTTGGGCTAGGGTATTTTGGGCATTATAACGATACAAGAAGACAACTTTTCTACCAAGGGGGGGTAGATTTCGGCTAGGCTAGGGGGGTAGGCTCTCGCCATACTACACAAGTGGAGGAAGAGGTGTTTGGACTAAAAGCTTAAGGAGAGGAGAGGATTTTTAGACTTGGAAGATAACTTTGTGGATGAATAACTCTTCATCTCTAAGGGGGTATTTATAGCTCAAGCCTTGGCCAACCAATGGCCAAGATGAAGACAAGTGCAAGGCAAGTGTAAGGCCAAGATCAAGCCAAGTGCACCCTAACTCCTACTCCACAAAACACTCCACAAAACACTCCACAAAACATGGCACAAAACAAGGCCTAAACAAGGACCCAATCGCCAAGGCCAACACCCTCTTTGACGCCCAATCGCCCAAAGCCACCCCACTTGCTTCAATGTGAGGTGACACATGTCACCCTCCCGCTGGTCCAAAATATTTCGCCTCTGAAAAATCCGCAAAATAAGAAATGGCATAGCCGAATTTACTCTACGAAGTCGGGAAACGTTTCGTCGGAAAACGATTCTTTTAGCGAGTTGTGTACAAAAGAAAACGTCCAAGGCTAACTAAGGCCAAACTTTTTGTACGTATTCCCTTACGTACATACTCTGGAAATACGGGGTATTACATTCTCCCCTCCTTAGAAACATTCGTCCCGAATGTTCCTTCTCAAGACGCTTAACGATAAGATTCTTCATAACTTAAATATTGCAAATGCCACACGCGCCACAAAACAACACTTAGGCATAAATGATAACGAAAATTTACAAGTAGGAAAGTGAATTACCCGGAGGTGGGGAATAGGTGAGGATACTTCGCCTCATGTCCTCCTCGCTTCCCACGTCATCTCCTTCTCGAGCTCGTTCGCCACAAGACTTTGACGGAAGCCACGCCCTTCGTCCGCAGACGCCTAACTCCGACGATCGACTATCGCTATGGGAATCTCCTCATACGATAACCCCTGGTCACCGACATCGTCAATCGGGTGTACCCTAGATGGATCCCCGATACATCTCCTCAAAGATAGATACGTGAAACACGGATGCATCGCCTCCAGATCGGACGGCAGATTCAACTCGTAGGCAACCTTGCCTACCTCGCGACAATCTGAACGCCCAATGTACCTTGGGCCGAAGTTTCCCTTCTTCCCGAATCTCATCACACCCTTCATGGGTGACACCTTTAGGAAAACCCAATCATGAACCTCGAACTCAAGATGCCGACGACGATGATCTCGTGATACGACTTGGCCGACTCGAGCCGTCAATAGCCGCCTGATAAGCTTCACCTTATCCATCGCTCACGCACCAAATCTGGTCCCACTAGCCGCACTCGCCCACATCGAACCAACCTATAGGCGATCTGCACTTCCTCCCATACAAGGCCTCATAAGGCGCCATCCGAATACCGAGTGATAGCTATTATTATATGCGAACTCAACTAGAGGCAAATGATCCTCCCAACTACCACTGGTCAATAACAGTGCTCGCAGATATCCTCGCAGTCCGATAGTGCGCTCGCCCGTCTGTCTGCTGCGTGGATGAAATGCGATCGTGCTCACTGCGCCCCTAAACTCTCGAAGGACTCTCCGAAGTTAGCCAGAACCGGCTCTCCGTCTGATATGATCGAAGTAGGGACTCCATGCACCGACGATCTCTGATGTAAAGTCGGCATAATCCTCACCAAAAGTCGTCCGACGGAAGAAAGTGGGCTGATTTCACACCGCCGACGATAACCCATATAGAATCATGTCTCCTCCGAGTGCGAGGTAATCCTGATGAAGTCCATGTTGATTACCTCCCACTTCCGTGTCGGGATCTCAATCGTCTCAGAACAAACCACCGTGCCTCCGTGCTCTACCTTCACCTGCTGACAACACGGGCACTGAGCTACGAACTCTGCAACGTCCCTCTTCAAGCCATCCCACCAATACACCGATCTAAGGTCGTGGTACATCTTAGTCGACCCCGGATGTAGAGAGAAACGCGCTACGGTGCTTCCCCAAGAACTCCGCCAAGTCCTCAAACATCCGGAACACACATACCGCCTCAAACCTTAGCACCCCATCAGTGCTACTCAAAAGGACCCTTGCCTCACGAAGAGTTGTATCACGATATCGAATCAAAGCCGATCCTCGAATTGTTGCCTGCACCTCCTCGATGATGGAAGACTCGCAACCTCACGAACTCTAACCCCATCGCTATCGTAATCAAACAAACGGAAACCAAGGCTCGCTAAATGGTGCAAATCACGAACCATGTCCCTCCTCTCTAGCTCCACATCAGATAGCCTCCCCAACGACCTACGACTAAGAACATCTGCCACAACATGGCCTTCCCGTGGTACAAGATATCAACATCGTAATCCTTAAGCAACTCTAACCACCGTCTCTGTCGCAAGTTCAGCTCCCTCTGGCTGAAGATATACTGGAGGCTCTTGTGGTCTGTATAAATATCCACGTGAACCCCATACAAATAGTGCCTCCAGATCTTCAAAGTGTGAATCACAGCTGCCAACTCCAAATCATGGGTGGGGTAGTTCCTCTCGTGTTTCTTCAGCTGTCGGGATGCATATGCTATAACTCGCCATGCCGCATCAACACACATCCCAACCCGATGCCCGACGCATCACAATACACCACATAACCGCCTGGACCTCCGAAGAGTAAGAACGGGCGGCCGTCAATCTCTCTTTCAAGAATCGAAACCCCGCCACAAGCATCAATCCATCAAACTGCTGCCTTCCGAGTCACTAGTCAATGGTGCAGATAGAAGCAAACTTCTCCACGAACCGCCGATAATAACCCGCAAGGCCCGAAATCGCGAACCTCTATCGAGTAGTAGTTCAGGCCAAGTCCCGATCGCCGATCTTGGCCGATCCACTCGAATGCCATCGCCGGCAATATGCCCGAAACGCCATCAAGTCAACCAAAACTCACATTTGGAAAACTTGGCGCATAACCGCCGATCTCGAGAATCACAAGATAGCCTCAAATGCTCGCGTGCTCCTCGCTCGAGCGAATAAACCAAGATATCATCAATGAACACTATCACAAACGTGTCCAAAATGGTTTGAACACTCGTTCATCAAATCCATGAATACCGCCGAGCATTGGTCAACCCAAAAGACATGACCTGAACTCATAATGCCCGCACGTCCTAATGCATCTGTGGACATCCACCTCTCGACACGAACTCGATGATAGCCCGAACGCAGATCAATCTTGAGAAACATCTCGCGCCTCGCAATCGTCGAACAAATCATCAATCCCGGGAAGGGTATTCGTTTAATGGTCACCTTGTTCACCGTAATCAACACACATGCGCAGCCCCGCCCTTCTTCTTCACGAACAATACCGCGCTTCTGTGGAGAAACACTGGGCCTAATGAAGCCCTTCTCTAGCAAATCCCTGGTGATCCTTCAAATTCTCTCAACTCGGCGGTGCCATTCGTATGGCGGAATGGAAATAGGCCGAGTATCCGCAATATGTCAATACAAAACTCAATCTCCTCTCGTGAGGGATACCCGGAGGTCATCCGGGAACACGCCTGGGAACTCACGACTACGGAATCGATCAAAATCTGGTACCGCAGCCTCGATGATCAAACACCCGAACTAGATGGTAGATATACCCTTCGCACCATCTTCCTAGCCTTGAGGTAGGAAATAAACCTACCTCTACGATACCGCGTCTCTCCCACTCAACAACCGGCCTCGTGAAATCGGAACCGTATTACTCTCTCTCTCATAGCCTACATTGGCATAGCAAGAAGCTAGCCAATCCATCCCCATAATCACGCCGGTCAATCATCTCCAACTCTATCAAGTCGGCTAGGTCCGACGATCAGAATGGTCACAGACAAGCCCTATATACCCGCCGAGCTACCACCGAATCACCCATCGCGTAGCTACCTCGAAGGGTCTATGGACTCGTGCTCTATCCCTATCCTACTAGCAACAAGGGGAGATATATAGACAGAGTAGAACCCGATCTATCAAGGCATAAACATCAAACCAGAACCGATAAGGTACCGTGGCGACATCGTGAGGCCTCCGATCTGTCGCTGGACAAAGCATAAATGCGTTCGAGGACCGCTAGAATCGACTGAGCCACGACTCTGCCGCCGCTGACCCATACGAGCACCCCGCCCGGCGAGTAATCAGAGGAGATGATGAAGCGGCCACGTAACTCGGCCGGGCCCTACCACCGCCACGCCGGCCGGACATCCCGCAAAGTGACCTTGCCGCCACAATCGTAATAAGATCCATAAGTAGTACCACACTTCCCGTAATGGGATCTACCGCATCGGCCACACCGGGTGGTCCCGACGCCGCACTCGCTACTCGACGCTCAAGCCACGCCCTGGTCCGCCTCAAAACTCGCCGTGGCCGAGGACGGCGGCAGAGTGCTCGAGCCGGGCCGTGGTGCGACCCAGATCGCCACGAGGCCGCCACCACGATAACCACCGTAAGACCCTCCCGCCCCGCCTTCTTCTCGCCTGCCGTCGCCCACTCGCCGACCTTGCGCTCCTCGCATCCAAGGGCGCGAGCTCGCACGCGGTAATGTCCATACCCTACCGAGAGAAACCCCGCACATGACTCGCCATATAGTCGTCTCAGCCCGTGACATAGCGGTGCACCCTATCCTCCATATCGCTACTAATGCCGGGACATATCGAGCCAAAGAATCAAACTCGACATTATACTCCCGACAAGGCGCCCTCTCTCGCCGCAGAAAAATCTATCACCCGCGCCTCCTCATCCGTGGAGGCAAAAGTGAGTGAGGAAAGCCTCGAGAACTCATCCCAAGTACCGGGCCGCGTGCTCTCCCGATAACTCCCATGAATCAAACCAATCGATCGCGTATCACGCAAATTATGTGAACCAAAGATCACGGACTCGGTCTCCGACGCCCTGATCACTCTCAACATCCTCTGAAGCTGACGGATGAACTCCTGCGGATCATCCTCCGGCCTCGATCCATAACACTCCGGCGGGCTACAGCTCAAAAAGTCTCGTAGCCTCAAACTCTCTTCCCTCGGGTGTACCACGGTGCGACCGAGCTGGCGCTGAACTGAACCGCCGCGTCCAATCTCTCTCAGACGGGCCACAACTTTAGCCAAAAGCCGGGCCATCTCCTTGTATTCCTAACCTCCGCCTGTGCCGCGGGATCGAGGTGTGGTACTGTGGTCTCGGCTGGGCCGGGCGGCCATAGAACTCGCTGCCTCGTATAGATCGGGCACGAGCCCTCGTGACTGGGTGTCTCGCTAGCAGCCTCCTACGCTTTGCCCTTCGGGGCCCGGTTGCCTTACGTGGAGGCATAATCACATAGAAATGAATACGTTAGAGGGTCCAACCTATAACACGACTCTAAAGCACGATCTCGTAATGAGAAGAATGGAAACCAATCCTAAATATCCTATAGCCTCGATTATTGGTGTGGTGCACAACACACCGATAATCAAGACTCTACTAGATACGGTCAGACACTTTCCGAGGATTAATCGCTTCGATACCACTTTTGTCACGACTGCCCGGCTCGGATCGTGCCTCACCGGCACCCAAGTAGTCATACATCGAGTAACCAGCGGAATATAAAACAAGACAGAAACAGCTTTATAAAATAAGACACACGCTTTATCCAAGAAAAGCTTGCCTTTCGCATAATATAAATAACTCAAGTTTTGCGCTACATCCCAACTGCATAATAGTACTACTGCACTTCTGGAAGTAAACAACTATGGCGGGACAGGGCCGCCATACCCTGACTGCATAAAACTATCTACAATACAGGAGATCATACCAAAGTAGAGCCTCCTAGAAGATGGAGCTCGACACCAACGCAAAGATCCTAAGGATGTGGATCTAGCACTGCTGCCTTACCGCGGCATGAACGCAGCCCAAGGAGAGGTCGATAACAGTACTAAGTATGCGAAATCAGAAATACTTAAATGAAAACATATCATTTTAAAACCAGTTTACAAATATGTGTGAAACAACCAAGGAAACCGCACGTAGTGCCACATCACAAACAAAAGCAACAATAGGTAACTGTAATAGGTCTTGTCTAGGCTGCGAATGATCGAAACAGGGCCACTCGCCCATATCATCATTCTGCAAGCCTAATCCTGGACTCCCGGAGTCCGCATAGGCCACTCACATGGGCCCGCATGAGGTGTAACCCCGCATCGAGGGTAGCTACTCCTGCATCGCCCCGACTCATTGTCCGCATGGCCACACACACCGCGTGAGGCATAACCCCGCATACTAACTCGAACTCGTAGCTCGCATAGGCCCCTCGACCCGCATGAGGTATTCTCGAATCATGGTCCTGCATCACTGAAGTCTACCCCAAGACGGAGGCGCCTTAACCCCGGTATCATCTCAAGAGGTGAGTGATAGTATACTAACATAACAACTTATCTTTAAACAACATAAGCACAACAAGGATACTCACCTATACAAACGTTACAAGATACTAACACACATAGCATCATATCATGTCTATTTATCAAACCATCTTTATTATTCTTTTCACAATACAAGTCTGTTATAAACACATAGGCAAACTTGTTTCTTTTATAAATCTTAAGTGGTTATACTTACTTCCCATAAAGCTAGTATAACTCTTAAGCTTCGCTTTAAAACCAATTAGTTCTCTTACATAATATGATTCAAAGAGTCTTTTGAAATGTTTTCATTCTTTATTATTCAGCTTAAGCCAGGCATTGCCGTAAGTATTATTCAGGCTTAAGTCAAAGACATTGCCGTAGTTATATTGTAAAATATCATGCTTTAGGAAGAATCACATACCTTCTCAAAAAACCACCGCCAAGTGAATATGTCATACAAGAGAGTCACCATAATAGTCACATATATCTATTAAAGACTACTCAAGGTCATTCTAAATAGGGGTTCATAATTCTACGGTAAGTCAGGCAGCACTACCCTACCCGTGAGCTATGTAAGTTCATCGTGAAAACAAATTCTATGTGAGTACAATCAATGATTCTTCTTTTAAACCCTTCTACTGTGATAACAGTTCAATTCTATTCTGTGATATTCTTCTAAGTAACTAATACTTATTCTAATACTACAACAATAAGTATTCTCTAATTCAAAAGAGGGTTAGGATTAGTTACCTCGGTAAGCCCAATAATATCCTAGAAAAAGTCGCGCCTGAGCAAGGTTTTGCTCCTAAGTTGTATGCTCCAAGAACCTTAGAAGTTCCTCACAACTTCTACTAAGTACTAAGGTATTTGGGCTAGGGTATTTTGGGCATTATAACGATACAAGAAGACAACTTTTCTACCAAGGGAGGGGGGGTAGATTTCGGCTAGGCTAGGGGGGTAGGCTCTCGGCCATACTACACAAGGGGAGGGAAGAGGTGTTTGGACGAAAAGCTTAAGGGAGAGGAGAGGATTTTTAGACTTGGAAGATAACTTTGTGGATGAATAACTCTTCATCTCTAAGGGGGTATTTATAGCTCAAGCCTTGGCCAACCAATGGCCAAGATGAAGACAAGTGCAAGGCAAGTGTAAGGCCAAGATCAAGCCAAGTGCACCCTAACTCCTACTCCACAAAACACTCCACAAAACACTCCACAAAACATGGCACAAAACAAGGCCTAAACAAGGACCCAATCGGCCAAGGCCAACACCCCTCTTTGGACGCCCAATCGTCCAAAGCCACCCCACTTGCTTCCAATGTGAGGGTGACACATGTCACCCTCCCGTTGGTCCAAAATGTTTCGTCTCTCGGAAAAATCCGCAAAAATAAGAAATGGCATAGCCGGAATTTACTCTACGAAAGCTGTGGAAACGTTTCGTCGGAAAACGATTCTTTTAGCGAGTTGTGTACAAAAGAAAACGTCCAAGGCTAACTAAGGCCAAACTTTTTGTACGTATTCCCTTACGTACATACTCTGGAAATACGGGGTATTACACCTCCATCTGCATAGAAGCTAAGATGAGACAAAATGATATTACATTTCCTAGATCATGGCTGCTTAATAAGATTGATTATGAACAAGAATAACCTACTCACATATAAGGCATATGTTTCTCAGATTGTTTAAAAGAGAATTATATTCTTAAATGAATAAAACTACGAACTTTAAACCTTTCTAAAATAAGAAACGTGAACATTTGAAATTAGGCAAACTTGAACGTTTGGAAAATAATGTTGTTACTTGATTTTACAAAGGGAAGTGTTTTGGTTTACTTAAAAAGACAGTCACTCTATTTTATACTACGGGTATTGTGTGACTTCTGTGAAAGAAACGGACCTTTTAAAGAGTTAATGTATGAAGTACTTTGGGGATAGATACCCGAACTTGTTAGCATAAAGTACCTTGTGTGAATAACTTGATTGTGTTGGTTTGTAATAGCCTTGTAATACTTTCTTGTTAATTTGATAAGTAAACATGTTAGGATGCTATGTGTGTTAGTATCTTGTGATTGTTATGAAAGGGGGTCATTCTTGTTGTGCTTACGTTGTTAAACGTTAAGCCCACAGATCTTATTATTGTATCACATACCCCCTTGACTTATTATACCGAGGGCTTGCCACCCTTGATGCGGGTCTATACGGCCTATGCGGTCTGTGAGACTATGCGGAACAGCGGTATGCTCCAGGATTGATCATTCCGGGTGTTTAGCCTGATGCGGGGGATGCCCTATGCGGTCCATGGGACTATGCAGTCTTTTGAGACTATGTGGGCTGCGGTAGTCCAGGCGGATACCGGGGGTTAAGCTGCCTCCGATGCGGGATATACCTCAGGTGGTCTGGGACCATGATTCGAGGAATACCTCATGCGGTGCAGGTGTGACCTATCGCAGAGTCGCGGTAAGTTCGGGGATAGACGCGCATTGATATCGGCGAGCGGCCGCCTTCGATCGTGGTGCGACTAGAAAGACCTCGATACGCTTTATGGCATTTTTGGTAATCGTGGGTCTTAGTAGTCGGCTATGCGCCATTTACCCCGTACGGTTCTATTGTGATGACTTTGAGGGCGTGAGTCCCTGACTTGACATGACTGCTTATTTATTGTGAACTGTAGTTTGGTTATCATACATGTCTCCTGCTTTATATAGACTACTATGATTTCATTTACAGTATTTATTTTCAGTTTCACATACTTGGTACTGTTGATCGACTTCTCGGGGCTGCGTTCATGCCGCAGGTAAAGGTACACCAGTCATTGATCCTCGCTCTTAGGGTCACAATTCAGCGTTTGGGAAAACTCCGTTTCTCCGGAGGCTTATCAGTGGTATAGTCCCCTGTCGTTATAGGTATTTACATTCAGGGGTATGGCGGGGCCCTGTCCCGCCATTGTTGTCGTATCATTCTTAGAGGTCTGTAGTACTGTTGTGGGCAGGGTTGTAAAAAGGATGTAACTGTTCGGTTTAAAGTTGCTTTATATATATATGCCGAAAGGCAAGTTTTCTAAGATAACTGTTGTACACTTCTTGTTATTTCATGTTGTTATGTTATGTTCCGCTGATTTTTCTCTGATGTATGACTACTTGGGTGCCCGGGTAAGGCACCAGTCACGGGCCCCGGAACGGGTCTTGACAAAAGTGGTATCAGAGCAGTTAATCCTCGGAAAGTGTCTACAGACCGTATCCAGTAGAGTCTTGATTATCGGTGTGTTGTGAACCACACCAATAATCAGGAGGCTATAGGATATTTAGGATTGGTTTCCATTCTTCTCACTCTGAGATCGTGCCTTAGAGCTGTGTTGTAAGTTGGACCCTCTAAACGTATTTCCTTCCCTTACCGTTATGCCTCCGCGTAGGGCAAACCCGGGCCCAGGAGGGCAAGGCAGCCGAGGGAGCTGCGAGTAGAGTACAGAGGGTTGCGAGGGCACAGGCCCAATCATTACCTAGGGTAGTGCTTTATTCGGGGAGTTCTGCGACGTCACTAGCCCCAGCAGAGTTTAGCACGGCGGCGGCAGTTCCTACTGCGGCCATGATATTTGAACCTTCAGTTCCACGACCGGGAACAGAGAATATAGATTGCAAAGAGGCGACCACATTAACTATGGATTTGGCTACGCAGAGTATACCGATGTACCGCGAGTCTTGATGACTATCTAAGAAAGGGTTGTGCAAGAGTAATTCTTCAGTTAGGCTTGAGCATGGCCTGTGTACGGGCTTATGCGCGGCAGGCCAAGAAACGTAGAGATTGACGGGTTAACCAAGGACATCAGAAGAGGGCCAGAACAGCAAGGTCCTTTGGTAACTTTCGAGGCGAATCGCCTCACCAGCCGATTAGATATGCACCTCCGCCAGTGCAGAGTGGTCTTCCACGGATTTCAGGACTTTCGGGGTATACCGGAGTTGGTCGATCTCGTGACTTCCGGTTCACAGGATGACGCCATTCGGGAATGTCGTCTTTTTGTTGGTGCTCGTTTTACCGGCGGCCGTCAGGGCCATGTGTCGAATGGATGAGCTAGTAGGAGGACTCTGCCTTCAGGATCGGTGGGTAGTTCGTTACCTTCCCTAGCTATGCGCCCTATGGGGTAGGTTTGATTAGAACAACTAAGGGGAGTGAAACAGTAGATACAGGTATATCCTTAACCCTCTAGAGATCAGTATGTGTGATAAGATGAGTATATCGTAAGTACTATGTGCTGATAGCAGCGTGTTAATTGTGATGTTTGTGTAAAGGGGTTTCCCCTCGACTGCGCTTAAGTTGTTTAACTATCAGTCGTTATGTTAGTTGTGATTAGAAATCATGGTTAGTAAAAGGGTAAGATTGGGGATAAGGGAAAGTGTGAGCCTTAGAATGTTATACGTAGAGACCTTAGAGGCAAGGCCATCTCGAGAGAAAGATTTATTTTATGTTTGACCACCGCAGTACTTTGTGCACGTGAGCTATGTTTGTGGGATAAGTCCTTGAGTAGTGTGGAATGAAAGAAGGTAGTTAAGCTAAGAAGACCGCTAGGTTTTCGTAACGTGATTAGTGAGATTGTTCCGGATCGGGGAGCTAGTATTTTGGGCGTTGCCGGGTCGGGTTGAGGCCGTGTTGCGGGTCAGCCCGCGGCCTGTATGGTGGTGGGGTCAGTTTGTGGTGGTCCCGCCTTGTGGTAGGGTCACAAGGGTGTTAGGCCCAAGTTTAGTTAACCAGCGTACGAGTTCATGGATGCGTTCAACCAGTAGTCGGGCCGATGGGGGCAGCCCATCGTGGTTTTCGGTCGGGACCGTGTACTCAGCAGTGTTGATATATAAGAAAGGTTGTAAGGCGGCACGGGGTTCCTACCTTCACCTTATGACAGACAGTGGAGCCCAGGGTACGGCTGTTTCTTTTTCTAGAGGTTTTACCAGGCAGGGTTAGGAACCCAGGTGAGTCTCCGTATCGTATTTGTCCTCGGGCCAGTGTTTTGATTTCAGGGGTAGCTGTGAGGATTGTTGTCTCCTGTTGAGGGAGTGTTTTAGCTACCATTTCAGTGTTCGGTTTTTGCCTTATGAAGCCTTAGAGGCGGAAGTGTAAGTTGTCGGTCGATTGGTTCGATGTTGGCAAGTTTCAGATGGTTGGTTCATACCGGTTTCAGCAGAATGTGGCTAGGGTGTGACGAGTTTTGGAAGGCAGAGGAAACTTAGCCTGAGGTACTCGGAGCCTTTTCAGATCATGTGAAGAATAGGCCAGGTTGTTATACCCCGTAGTTCCAGGGTATGTATGCGAGGACGTACGTACGAGAATACGACATTGAAATTGGAAAGGAAGAAAGAGGTGATTTTTCCACGGAAAAGTTTCCGGTTTTTGTGAAGGAAAAAGGTTCGTTAATGGGAATTGGATTCCCAGATTTGGTATTCGGACTTCTTGGAATATTAGAGAATTATGGAATTTTATTTTCAGAAATGGTCACGTGGGGCCCACGGGAGAAATTTACGGGTTTGTGGGGCCCACTTTGTTTTCGAGATTTTGGCCATTGTTGATATTTTCGGAAGATGAAATATTTTGGGCAGTAGGAGGCGACACGTGTCACCCCCTAGTTGGCTTGGACGATTTCACTTTGTGCACAACACCCGATTAGAGTCGATGTCCGACGAAACGTTTTTCAAGACTAGCGTAGGATACATTCCGGCTATGCCATTTCTAATTTTTGCGGATTTTTCCGAGAGACGAAACATTTTGGACCAACGGGAGGGCGACACTTGTCACCCTCCAATTGATGGACTTGAGGCGTCCATTGGGACGAATTGAATAGCCATTTTTGTCTTGGAGTTGGTAGGATATTTTGTGTGCAAGTTGGCTAGGTACACTTGCCCAAATCTTGGCCTTACACTTGCCTTGCACTTGGCATAATCTTGGCCATTGGTCACATCCCTTGACCTATAAATACCCTCTTGGGATGAAGAGTTTTTCCTCCACAAAATGACTTCCACGTCTTGAAAAATCCTCTCCTCTCCCTTAAGCCTTTCCGTCCAACACACCGCCCCCCCCCCCCTTTGAGAAGCTTAGCCGAGGCTAATCCCCCTCTAGCCTAGCCGAAATCTACCCCCCCTCCCTTGGTAGAAAAGTTGCCTTCTAGTATTGTTATAATGCCCAAAATACCCTAGCCCAAATCCCTTAGTCCTTAGTGAAGTTGTGAAGAACTTCTAAGGTTTTCGAGCTACCGAGCGTTCAACTTAGGAGCTAAACCTTGCTCAGCGACTTTATCTAGGATATTATTGGGCTTACCGAGGTAAATAACCTTATCCTCCTTTGTAATTAGAAAATACATAATGTAGAAGTATAGGAATAAGTATGAATACTTAGAAGGATATTAAAGAATAGAATTGAATTGATATCACGATGAGGGGTTTAAAAGAAGAATGATAGAACTGCTTTCACATGAGACTTGAGTAGCTCACCGCAGGGAAGTGCTGCCCAACTTTCCGTAGGATATAGAACCCTCTCGCTTAGAGCTTTGTACAAGATGCCAGACGTTGATAGACGATTTGATCATTATAGTCGATTCTCTGCGACATATTCAACTTGGCGTGGATTTCGCCGAGAAGGTATGTGATTCTTCCTATCCTCTTGAGCATGATATTTTAAAGAATATGTATATAGTACGGTGACGACGTGTATTAATCAATAATAATTACGCAGAATGTCTTGGACTTAAGCCCGAATAATAACTACTGCAATGTCTTGACTTAAGCACGAATAATAAAGATCATGAAGTAGTTCAAAGAATTAAGAAACCTTTTGAAAGAAGAGTAACACATGGTTTTAAAGCTTAAAAGTTATACTAGCTTTATGGGAAGTTAGGTATAACGACATGAGTGATAAAAAGAATGTTTTATTGATTTAAGAAAATAAGAGACTTGACTTAATTATACTAATGTGAATTTTGTTAAGAAGTGTGAAACCTCATTCGTGAGTAATGAGTATTTTGGTTTTCAAAAGGAAAGATGTTTCTTGATTTCTAAATCGTAATGAATGTCGAACAAACCACAAAGTAGCTAATAAAGGAAATGTTTTGACTAATAAAGCATTATTAAAACCAAGTAGAAACTTCCATCCGCACAGAGCTAAGATGAGACAAAATGATATCACATTTCCTAGATCATGGTCATTGTAATAAGATTGTTATGAACAATAATAACCTACTCACACATAAGGTATATGTTTCTCAAATTGTTTTAAAGGATTAAAACTATGAACTACGAAACCTTTCGAAAATGAGAAACTTCAGTAATTGAAATTAGGCAAACTTGAACGTTGGGAAAAGAATGTTGTTACTTGATTTTACAAAGAGAAGTGTCTTGATTTACTTCAAAAGATAATTACTCTATTTTTATACTACGGGTATTGTGTGACTTTTGTGAAAGAAACGGATCTTTTAAAAGAGTAATACATGAAGTACTTCGGGGCTAAAAACCCGAACTTGTTAACATAATGTAGAAAGTACCTTGTATGAATAACTTGATTGTATTGATTTGTGATAATCTTGTAATACTTTCTTGTTGACTTAATAAGTAAACATGTTAAGATGCTACGTGAGTTAGTATCTTGTGATGTTTGTGTAAAGGGGTTTTCCCTTGTTGTGCTTAGGTTGTCTAACGATAAACTGTTATGTTAGTATTATATCACTCATGATTCCGGTTAAGCCGCCTCGACGCGGGGTAGACTTCAAAGTGTCCGTGACCTATGATTCGAGAATACCTTACGCGTGCTGTAGTGGCGCGGAATCATGGGAGTTCCAGTTAGTATGCGCCCTTGTGGTCATGCGGTCTTTGGCGCTACGCGGACGGGCGAGTCCAGACGCCGGGGAGTAGCTACCCTCGATGGGAATACCTGCGGGCTATTGGAGTGGCCTATGCGAGCTACGGAAGTTCGTGGCTAGACGCGCACATTAGATACATCGCGCGAGTGGCGGCTTTGATCATGTGACGCCTAGACAGATCTCATTATACGATTGCGACCTTGGTTGTACTCGCTGGTTTTAGTAGTCGGCTATGCCTTCGTACTTACCCCGTACGGTTTCATAATGACACCGTAGGGCCCGTGTTCATGTATTCCTTGGTGCTTTATATCATAGATCGCCACGGCGATGGAAGGTATTCCACGCACGAATGATGTTGTGGGCGTGAGACCCATTACTACATTTGAGTGATGACTTTGAGGGCGTGAGTCCTTGACTTGACATGACTGCTTATTTATTGTGAACTGTAGTTTTGGTTATCATACATGTCTCCTGCTTTATATAGACTACTATGATTTCATTTACGTAATTTTCGCCACATACTTGGTACCCGCAGACCGACCTCCTTCGGCCGCTCACGCCACTGTAAAGGTACTCCTACCGTTGATCCCCGTTCTTAGGATCACCGCTTTCAGCGTTGAAAGCTCCGTTTCTCGAGGCTTAGCATTTTGGTATGGTCCCTGTCGTTGTAGATATTTGCATTCAGGGTATGGCGGCCCTGTCCGCCATTGTTGTTTTAAACTCTTAGAGGTCTCAGAGACTGTTGTAAGGTTGGGATGTAATCGCTCATTTTGGGTAATTATATATATATGCCGAAGGCAACTTTTTCCCGTAAATCGTGTCTTATTTTTATTTCATATCTTGGTTGTTTTATATTCACTGATTTCTCCGATGTATGACTACTTGGGTGCCGGTAGGCACTACCACGCCCCGAACGGGTCGTGACACTGTTGCCTATAAGTTAGCATTGCCGTCCGACGTAGGAGGCGATGTCCGTTTCGTGATTGTTATGTTCGGAAAGTGGAGATCCATCGTCAGTGTTCCCGCCAATGATGACCAAGTTGGAGATAGTAACCTGCAGATTTCGGAAACAAGCAGAATAAATATGGTAAGTTATGAGAAAGAGTTCGAGTGTACGAGGAGGGTACGACGCGTAGGGGAAGAAGCGAGCATGTATGGCGGGCATAGATGTGATCATCTCTTTTGTAAGGAGATGGTGCGAAGGAAGTATATTTTAGACCTCGGGTAAGTGTTTTTGTGATGCTAGAGGTGTTTCCTCGTGGACTTGGATGAAAGTATTTGCGCAGTGTTTCGTGGCGGTGTGGCGAGTTGTTCTCGTAAGTATAGTAGTGAAGACTATCTTGGCGCACGCTTGTTTTGAGACTTAGAAGGAACATTCGACGAATGTTTCTAAGGGAGAATGTTATACCGTATTTGCAGTATGCGTATGACGACGTGAAAAGTTTGAACTTTAAAGTAGGCTTGGCGATTTTATTTGTGCACAACCCCGATTAGAGTCGTTTTTCGATTTAAACATTTTACCTGACTTGCGAAGGAAAATTCGCTATGTCATTTTTAATTTTTGCGGATTTTTCCGAGAGACGAACATTTTGGACAACGAGAGGGCGACACTTGTCACCTCGAGTTGGTGGAGGCGGCTTTTGGACGATTGGAGGATAAGAGTGGGTAGGATATTTTGTAGATATTTTGGATGGTAGATGGATAAGGTGGGACCCACTTACACTTGTCCCAATCTTGACCTTACACTTGCCTACCACATGTCTTGATCTAGGCCCTCGTTGTCCTATAAATACCCCTTTGAAGACTTCTTCATCCATTCCACAAAATCTCTAAGTCTTGAGAGCTCTCCCTTTGTGTTTGAGGTCTCGTCTAGCCTCCTCCCCTTGTGAGAGGCCCTCGGCCGAGAGCCCTCCCCTCGTCGAGAGTACCACCCTCCTAGTGGGGTTGGCCGAGGTATACACCCCTTGTGGTGTTGTCTCGTATAAATACCCCTCTTGGTAGAAATACTCTCCAAAGTATTGTTACTATACCCAAATTACCTTAGCCATATACCTTGTAGTATTCCAAAGATACCTCTATACGTAGAGCCCGGAAATACTACCTTATGTCCTTTTTGTCTCAAACCGAAACCCTAAGGAAAATCTCCCTAGTTGGTTGGAGTATTAAGAAGAAGTTGCGTAGAACTTCTAAGGGTTGTTTGGAGCGGTTTGGAGCACCCAGAGTAGGAGCTAAACGTTGCTAAGGACCGACATTTAACTTGGATAATTATGGGCTTATCGAGGTAAATATCTTGTCTCCCTTTTGTAAATAAGTGTACATACTATTGAAGTATAGGAATAAGTATAAGTATATACATGGAAAGTATATAAGAAGGGAATTGAATCAGATTTACATAGATCAGACATTGAGACTTGTGAAGTTTGACGGGTAGGGAAGGGCTGCCCAAATTTCCGTAGAATCTTGTATCTAGATTTATTCTACCGAGTAGTCTAGGCTTTGATAGACTTGTATAACCTTTATAGGTTGAATGTTCTGCGAGTAGCATGTGCTACTTGAGAGGTGGACAAGGCTAGCCGGGTTATAGCCGTGGAGCGTTTTGCTAATAGTCGATAATCGTTGCGAGGTATGTGATTCTTCCTATACTCTTGAGCATGAAGTATTTTAAAAGAATATATATATATAGTACGGTAGACGTACGTGTGGCAATGTCTTTTGACTTAAGCCTGAATAATATATATATGTAGTACGGTAGACGTACGTGTGTTAACTGAACGTAATTGTACGGCAATGTCTTTTGACTTAAGCCTGAATAATAAGAATTTTGAAGTATTTCAAAAGAATTAAGAACCGTTTTTGAAAGAAGAGTAATACTTGTTTTTAAAAGCTTAAGAGTTATACTAGTTTTATGGGAAGTTAGGTATAACGGCTTAAGAAAGATAAAAAGAATGGTTTATTGATTTTAGAAGTTAAGAGACTTGATCATAAAAGATAAGAGACTTGACTTAAATGAATTAATATAAATTTTGTGTGAAACCTCATTCGTGAGTAATGAGTACTTGGTTTTTTTAAAAGGAATAATGTTTACTGATTTCGGAAATCAGGATGTGTATCGACAAACCACTGCAGCGTTAATAAAGGGAAATGTTTTGATTAATGAAGTATTATTAAAACCAGTAGAAACCTCCATCTGCATAGAAGCTAAGATGAGACAAAATGATATTACATTTCCTAGATCATGGCTGCTTAATAAGATTGATTATGAACAAGAATAACCTACTCACATATAAGGCATATGTTTCTCAGATTGTTTAAAAGAGAATTATATTCTTAAATGAATAAAACTACGAACTTTAAACCTTTCTAAAATAAGAAACGTGAACATTTGAAATTAGGCAAACTTGAACGCTTGGAAAATAATGTTGTTACTTGATTTTACAAAGGGAAGTGTTTTGGTTTACTTAAAAAGACAAATACTCTATTTTATACTACGGGTATTGTGTGACTTCGTGAAAGAAACGGACCTTTTAAAGAGTTAATGTATGAAGTACTTTGGGGATAGATAATTCAACTTGTTAGCATAAAGTACCTTGTGTGAATAACTTGATTGTGTTGGTTTGTAATAGCCTTGTAATACTTTCTTGTTAATTTGATAAGTAAACATGTTAGGATGCTACGTGTTAGTATCTTGTGATTGTTATGAAAGGGCTCATTCTTGTCAGGCTTACGTTGTTAAACGTTAAGCCCGCTGTATCATATTGTATCACATACCCTCGACTTATTATACCGGGCTTGCCACCCTGACGGGTCTATACGGCCTATGCGCAGTGAGACTATGCGAGCAACGGTATGCTCAGGATTGATCATTCCGGTGTTTAGCCCGACGCGGGGATGCCCTATGCGTCCATGGACTATGCGGTCTTTTGAGACTATGCGGGCCGCGGTAGTCCAGCGGATACCGGGTTAGGCTGCCTCCGACGCGGATATACCTCAGCGGTCCAGGACCATGATTCGAGGAATACCTACGCGGTTCTGTGTGACCTATGCGAGTCGCGGTAAGTTCCGTGGATAGACGCCGCGACATTGATATCGGGCGAGTGGCCGCCTTCGATCATGTGGTGCGGTCTAGAAAGACCTCGTGGATACGCTTTATGGCATTTTTGGTACTGTGGGTCTTAGTAGTCGGCTATGCCTTCGCATTTCACCCCGCAGTTCTATTGTGATGACTTTGAGGCGGGTCCTCGACTTGACATGATCGCTATTTATCAGGAATCGTAGTTTGGTTATCATACATGTCTCTCGCTTTATATAAACTACTATGATTTCATTTACGAGATTTATTTTCGCCACATACTTGGTACTGCATCGACCTCCTTCGGGCCGCTCATGCCGCAGTAAAGGTACACCGCCATTGATCCTCGCTCTTAGGGTCACAATTGTTGGGAAAGCTCCGTTCTCCGAGGCTTATCGGTATAGTCCTCACGTTATAGGTATTTACATTCGTGGTATGGCGGGCCCCGCCCCGCCATTGTTGTCGTATCATTCTTAGGTGAGTATCACAGTGGCGTGGTTGTAAAAAGGATGTAACTGTCGTTTAAAGTTGCTTTATAAATATATGCCGAAAGGCAAGTTTTCTAAGATAATTGTACACTTTGTTATTTCATGTTGTTATGTTATGTTCCGCTGATTTTTCTCGATGTATGACTACTGGTGCCTGTAAGGCACTACCACGCCCCGAACGGTCTTGACAGTGCACTCGTCCTCCATATCGCTACTAACGCTGGGACATACCGAGCCAATGAGTCGAACTCACATTGTACTCCCGAACCGCACGCCCGCTCCGCCTCAACACCAAAAAATCTGTCGCCGAGCCCTCCTCGCCATGCGAGGCAAGAAATGTGCAAGAAATGCCTCGAGAACTCGCTCCATACGGTGGAAGTGCATGCTCTCCCGACAGGGCCCCACGAATCAAACCACGATCGCGTATCACGCAGCGATGCGAACCTAGACCACCGACTCGGTCTCCGATGCCTTGATCACTCTCGCGATCCGTCAGAATCGCTTGATGAACTCCTGCGGATCATCCTCGTGCCTCGACCCATAAAACTCGGGCGGCTACAACTCGAAAATCCCGTAGCCTCAAACTATCTCGATCTAGGGTGAACCATCGTGCTCGAACTGCCATGGCCCAACCTATCCTCAAGTCCGCCACAACCCCGCCAATAATCGCCAACTCTTGTAACCCATCTCCTCTCGCCTGCATCGGGATCGAGGCTCAGTCTTGTGGTCTCGTAGATCGCCGCTTTCTACTCGCAGCCTCCTCTCACGCTTTGCTCTTCGCCCGTTGCCTTACGCGAGGCATAATCGGTAAAGGAAAGGAATACGTCGGAGGGTCAAACTTATCACACACTCTAAGGCACGATCTCGTAATGAGAAGAATGGAAACCAATCCTAAATGTCCTATAGCCTCACGATTATAGATGTGGTGCACAACACACCGATAATCAAGACTCTACTAGACACGGTGCAGACACTTTCCGAGGATTAATCGCTCGATACCACTTTTGTCACGACCCAACCTGCCCGTGGATCGTGCCTACCCTGCACCCTAGTGATACAACATCGAGAAAACCAATAAATAAGAACTTAAACATACAATTAAATATGGATCAAGATAAAGAAAATAGGCCAACCAAAACGGTTGCCTTTCTCGCAAGTATATATATCGACATTTGAAGAGTTACCATCCTTACAACCCCGCCACAACAAGCTCTGCACCTCTAAGATTTTTACAACTATGACGGACAGGCCCACCATACCCCTCGAATGTACAAGAACCTACTGACTCGTGGTAACATACCAAAAGATAAGCCTCAAGGAACTGAGCTTCCCAATACGCTGAAATGTGATCCTATAAGGAATCGGCGGTGATGTACCTCCTGCAAGATGAACGCAGCCCGGGGAGGTCGACAACAGTACCAAGTATGTGAAATCAAAATACAGTAAATGAAATCATAATAGTCTATATAAAGCGTGAGACGGTATGATAACCAAACTACGAGACACACATATAATGCTTATATCAAGTCGTGACTCACGCCTCCAAGTCATTACTCAAATATAATTATGGGTCTCACGCCCACAACATCAATCATGCCCGTGAATACCTTCCGATCACGGCAGTCATGATATGATAACCCCAAGAAGTACACCAACACCAAGTCCTACCGATGCCAAAGCCATACTAACAATACTATACAACCAAACCACGGTCGACACGGGCAAGTACGAAAGCCGACTACCAGATACCAAGGCCGGTCACGTGATCGGCAAGTACGAGGGCTAACTACCAGTACCGCGTCAGATCACGAGACTTCGCCACTACACCGAACGGGCAAGTGCGAGGGCTAACTACCGTGTACCAAGGCCGAATCACCACGACGGCAAGTACGAAAGCCACCACCGATACCAAGGCGACGGTAAGAAACCTCATGGAGAGCTAGTCCATGGAATAACACTATCAACGGAGCGCACTGCGGAATTCCTCCGCCACCGCTGCACGCCCAAGTAAGTTCTCAACAAGTCAACCTACCCATCGAGAGACGCCAGTAGTATAGAAACACAATTCTTGCACAACAAAGACTATCACAATAAGCATAGGCAAGTTTCACAACAACAAGCATAGGCAAGTTATACACAACTCAAGGTACTTTCATTTTATGTCAAAGTCCGGTTTTAACCCTAAAGTACTACGACGTTAAATTCCTTTTGAAGATCCATTTCTTTACAAAGGTCACCCGATACCCGTAGTATAACAATAGAGTGACTAACATTGTTAAGTAAACCAAAACACTTCCCTTTGTAAAATCAAGTAACAACATTATTTTCCAAACGTTCAAGTTTGCCTAATTTCAGATGCTCAAGTTTCTCATTTTCGAAAGGTTTCGTAGTTCATAGTTTTAATCCTTTAAAACAATTTGAGAAACATATGCCTTATGTGTGAGTAGGTTATTCTTGTTCATAACAATCTTATTAAAGCAGCCATGATCTAGGAAATGTAATATCATTTTGTCTCATCTTAGCTTCATGCAGATGGAGGTTTCTACTGGTTTTAATAATACTTTATTAGTCAATACATTTCTTTATTAGCGCTGTGGTTTGTTCGATACTTATTCGATTTCCAAATCAAGAAACATTATTCCTTTTAAAACCAAGTACTCATTACTCACGAACGAGGTTTCACACAAAATTTATATTAATTCATTTAAGTCAAGTCTCTTATCTTTAAGATCAAGTCTCTTAACTTCTAAAATTAATAAACCATTCTTTTTATCTTCTTAAGTCGTTATACCTAACTTCCCATAAAGCTAGTATAACTCTTAAGCTTTTAAAACCAAGCATTACTCTTCTTTCAAAAAGGTTTCTTAATTCTTTTGAAATACTTCAAGATTCTTATTATTCGTGCTTAAGTCAAAAGACATTGCCGTATAACTACGTTCGCTAGCACACGACGCTTCACCGTACTATATATATATATTATTCGTGCTTAAGTCAAAAGACATTGCCGTGAAACTACGCTCAGCTTAGCACACGACGCCTACCGTACTATATATATATATATACTTTTAAAACATCATGCCAAGAGTATAGGAAGGATCACATACCTCGCGACGATTATCGACTATTAGCAAAATGCTCCACGGCTATAACCCGGCTAGCCTTGTCCACCTTCCAAGTAGTACATGCTACTCACAGAATATTCAACCAAGAAAGGTTATAAGTCTCATCAGAATATGGTCCTATGTAAGTGCGCTTAATCTTCTACTTATATTCTTCCTCGATGTGATTTCGCTCAAGTCTTTTCTCGTAATATCCTTCTATTACGCTTCAATTCTCTTCTATGAATCTTATATTCATTTCTATACAACTACAGTATGTAATTTCCAATTACAATAGAAGGATAGGATTATTTACCTCGTTAAGCCCAAAATTATCCAAGTATATATGTCGATCCTGAGCGACGCTTAGCTCCTACTCGCGCTCCAACCCGCTCCAAACAACCTTAGAAGTTCTACGCAACTTCTTCTTAATACTTCAACCGCATGAAGATTTTCCTTAGGGTTTCGTTTTTGTGGTGAGGAAGTATAATAGTATTTCGGCTTTTCAGATAGAGGTAACCTTGGGAATACTACAAGGTATATGGGCTAGAGTATTTTGGTATTATAACAATACTTGGAGAGTATTTCTACTAAGAGGGGTGTATTTATACGAAACAACTAGGCAAGGGGGTACTTTCGCCACACCACTGTGAGTGGAGTACCCTCTCGGCCAAGGCTTCTCAAGGCGGGGAGGGGGAAGGCTCTTGGACGAGAACCACAAGAAGGGGGGAATTTCCAGACTTTGGAAAATGTCTAAGTGTGGATGAAGAAGTTCATCAACTAAGGGGGGTATTTATAGGAAAACCAAGGGTCAAGATGAAGCCAAGTGCAAGGCAAGTGTAGTGTGGATTCAACCATGTGTACCTTATCCATCTACCACACCAACTATCACAAAATATCCTACCTAACCAAGACCCCCATTTCGTCCACTACCGCCCACAATCACGCCCAATGTGAGGGTGACACATGTCACCCTCCCGTTGGTCCAAAATGTTTCATCTCTTTTGAAAAATCCGCAAAATTTATAAATGACATAGCCTTATTTTTCCGTTCGCAAGTCTTGTAAAACGCTTCATCGAAAATGATTCTTTTCTGACTTGTGTACAAATTTCGAACCTTGCCAACCTTAAGGCTTAAATTTTTATACGACGCCTCACGCATACTATGGAAATACGGGTATAACACCGCATGCTCCCCGCTCCGAAGGAATAAACCAAGATGTCATCAATGAATACTATCACAAACGTATCCAAAAATGGCTTGAACACTCGGTTCATCAAATCCATAAATACCGCCGGAGCATTGGTCGAACCGAAGGACATGACCCTGAACTCATAGTGCCCGTACCGGGTCCGGAATGCAGTCCTAGGGACATCCGTCTCTCTGACTCGCACCTGATGATAGCCCGATCGCAGATCAATCTTGGAGAAACATCTCGCACCCTGCAACTGGTCGAACAAATCATCAATCCTGGGAAGGGGGTATCTGTTCTTAATGGTCACCTTGTTCACCGTAGATCAACACACATGCGCAGGCCCCGTCCTTCTTCTTCACGAACAATACCGGCGCTCCCCAGGGAGAAACACTAGGCCTGATGAAGCCCTTCTCCAGCAAATCTCTCAGCTGGTCCTTCAACTCTCTCAACTCGGCAGGTGCCATTCTATATGGCGGAATGGAAATAGGCCGAGTGTCTGGCAGCACATCGATACAAAACTCTATCTCCCTCTCAGGAGGGATACCCGGGAGGTCGTCTGGAAACACATCTGGGAACTCTCTGACTACTGAAACTGACTGAAAATCTGGTACCGCAGCCTCAGTATCAAACACCCGAATGAGATGGTAGATATACCCCTTCTGCACCATCTTCCTAGCCTTGAGGTAAGAAATAAACCTACCCCTCGGCGACACAGTGTTCCCCTCCCACTCAATAACCGGCTCTCAGAAACTGGAACTGCATTCACTCTCTCCTCGCAGCTACATTGGCGTAGCGAAAGCTAGCCAATCCATACCCGTGATCACATTGAAATCACCATGTCCAACTCTATCAAGTCGGCTAGGGTCTGACGACTGCATAAAGTCACTGGACAAGCCCTATATACCCGCCGAGCTACCACCGAATCACCCATTGGTGTAGCTACCTCGAAAGGGTCTATAGACTCAGGCTCTATCCCTATCCTACTAGCAATAAGGGGAGATAAATAGGACAGAGTAGAACCCGGATCTATCAAGGCATACACGTCACAACAAGAAACTGATAAAGTACTGCGGATTTACATCGGTGAGGCCTCCGTCCCGCCGGCCGACAAGACATATGCGGTTCGAGGACCGCTAGAACGGGACCCGCCCACGACCTGCGCGACTGGCCGCCCATGAGTACCCTACCTCCGGGCGAGTAATCAGGAGATGAAGACCAGAATGCATCCCGTAGGTCGACCCTACCATCTGCGCCGCTTGGTCTGACAGCTCGCAAAGTGACCGGCTGGCCGCGAATCAAACAAACTCCCGAGTCGTACCACGATTCCGTAATGGGATCTACCGCATCGCCACACCGAGGGGGTGGTCCGATCGCCAAGACCTCTCGCTACCGACGCTCAAGTCCCGGGCCCCAGTCCGCCAAGACGGTGTAGGAGTGCTCTGGAGCCGTGGTGCAAATCTAGATCTGCTGAGGCCGCCCACCCCGAGCTACCAAAAGACCGCCCGCCACGGCCTTCTTCTGGCCGTCACAACCCGTCGACCTCTACGCTCCTCGCATCCAAGTGCATGAGCCTGCATACGGGTAATGTCCATGCCTGGCTGAAGAGCTACACCCGCACAAGACTCGGCTATATAATCATCTAGCCCGGTGACGTAGCGGTGCACCCTGTCCTCCATATCTACTACCAACGCAGGGACATATCGAGCCAACGAATCGAACTCAACGTTGTACTCCCTAACTGTGCGCCCTCTCTGCCTCAGCAACAAAAATATGTCGGCCCGTGCCCTCCTCATCTGCGGAGGCAAGAAGTGAATGAGAAAAGCCTCCGAGAACTCGTCCCAAGTAGCTGGGGACGCGTGCTCTCCCCGGGATAACTCCCACGAATCAAACCAATCGACTGCGGTATCACGCAGCCTATGTGAACCGAAGATCACGGACTCGGTCTCCGAAGCCTTGATCACTCGTGACGATCCTCTCAGAATCGACGGATGAACTCGCGGATCATCCTCGTGCCTCGACCGTAGAACTCGGCGGGCTACAACTCGTAAAATCCCGTAGCCTTAAACTATCTCGATCTGGGTGAACCATGTGCATCAGGCTGAATCGAATCGGCATCCAAATATCCTCTCATGTTCGCCACGATCCGGCGATGGTGCCATCTCTGTACACTTAACCTCTCGCCTCTGTGCCGGACCGAGGCGCGGTATTGTGGTCTCTGCTGGGGCGGCGTCATGGAACTCGCCGTCGAGGTATCGCCTGCATAGATCGGGCTCGAGCCTCGTGACTCTCTGTCCTACTAGCAACTCTCGCCGCTTCCTTCTGGGCCGGGTTGCCTTACGTGAGGCATAATCATAAAAGGAATACGTTAGAGGTCCAACTTATAACACGGCTAAGGCACGATCTCAGAGTGAGAAGAATGGAAACCAATCCTAAATATCCTATAGCCTCACGATTATTGGTGGTGCACAACACACCGATAATCAAGACTCTACTAGATACGGTCTGTAGACACTTTCCGAGGATTAACTGCTCTGATACCACTTTTGTCACGACCCGTTCTAGGGCCCATGACTGGTGCCTTACCCGGGCACCCAAGTAGTCATACATCAGAGTAATCAGCGGAATATAAAAACAAGACATGAAACAATTGTAAATGAGACACACGCTTTATCTCGAGAAAAGTGTCGCTTTCGGCATATATATATAACCAAAATCTGTAGTTACATCCCAACTGTATAATAGACTACGCACTTAAGAAGATAAGCAACTATGGCGGGACAGGGCCCCGCCATACCCTGAATGTACAAAACTATCTAAAACAACAGGGAGATCATACCCAAAAGTCGAGCCTCCGGAGAAGATGGAGCTCCTGACACCAAAGCAAAAGATCCTAAGGATGCAGATCTAGCACCTGCTTTCCCTTACCTGCGGCATGAACGCACTTCAAGGAGGTCAGTACAACAGGTACCAAGTATGTGAAACTGTAAAGTACTTAAATGAAATCATATCATTTTAAAACCAATTTTACAAATATGTACGAAACAACCAATGTAACCGCACATAGTATTATACCCCGTAGTTCCAGGGTATGTATGCGAGGACGTACGTACGAGAATACGACAGAAAGATTGGAAAGGAAGAAAGAGGTGATTTTTTTCCACGGAAAAGTTTCCGGTTTTTGTGAAGGAAAAAAGTTCGTTAATGGGAATTCGATTCCCACGGTATTCGGACTTCCTGAATATTAGAGAATTATGGAATTTTATTTTCTGAAATGGTCACGCTGGGCCCACGAGAAATTTACGGTTTTTAAGGCCCACTTTGTTTTCGAGATTTTGGCCATTGTGGATATTTTCGGAAGATGTTTTATTTTGGGCCAATAGAAGGGTGACACGTGTCACCCCCGCCTAGGTGGCTTGGCCGAATGACATTTGTGCACAACACCCGGTTAGAGTCGTTGACTAAACGCTTTACATAACTTCGAGGAAAATTCGCTATGTCTTTTCTTATTTTTGCGGATTTTTCGAGAGACGAACATTTTGGACCAACGGAGGGTGATATGTGTCACCCTCACATCGAAGCAAAGTGGCGCACTGGACGATTTAGCGCCGGTGGGTAGATATTTTGGTAGATATTTGTGAGGGTTTGGAGTAGGGACAAGAGGGCACTTGGGCATATCTTGGCCTACACTTGCCTAGCACTTCTAGATCTCGCCATTGGTTGGCCTTTGCTTGACCTATAAATACCCTCCCTTGTGAAGACTTCTTCATCCCAAAATCTCTAAGTCTTGAAAGCTTCTTCCTCCCCTTAGTGTAGTGTCTCGCCGAGAGTCCTCCCCTTTGTGAGGCCTTTGGCCGAGAGCACCCCCTCGCCGAGAGTTTCCCCATGGGTAGGCCGAGGGGTATACACCCCTCGTGGTGTTGTCTCGTATAAATACCCCTCTTGGTAGAAATACTCTCAAAAGTATTACATTATACCCAAATTACCTTAGCCGATACCTTGTAGTATTCCAAAGAAACCTCTATACGTAGAGTCTGAAATACTACCAGATGTCCTTTTGTCTCAAACCAAGCCCTAAGGAAAATCTCCATAGTTGGTTGGAGTATTAAATAGAGAGGTCGCATAGAACTTCTGGGTTGTTTGGAGCGGTCGAGCACCGAGTAGAGCTAAGCTGCTAAGGATCGACATTTATACTTGGATAATTATGGGCTTATCGAGGTAATTATCTTGTCCCCTATTGTAATTGGATATTACATGTTGTAGAAATATATAGTTGAAGTATACTATATATAGAATCAACATACTGTGGCAATGTCTTTGGACTTAAGCCCAATTTAAAGATGAGAATCGAATCAGAATCACGCAGGATCAGACATGAGACTTGTGTAATTTGACGCAGGAAGGCCGCCAATTTCCGTAGGATCTTGCATCTAGATTTATTCTACCGAGTAGTCTAGACGTTGATAGACTTGTGTAACCTTGTATAGGTTGAATGTTCGCGAGTAATACGTGCTACTTGAGGTGCGCGGCCAAAGCGGGTTATAGCCGTGGAGCGTTTTGCTAATAGTCGATAATCGTCGCGAGGTATGTGAACCTCTTCCTATCTCTTCTAGCATGATATGTGTATAACTATGTAGTACGGTAGACGTACGTGTGTTAATTGAACGTAGTTGTACGGCAATGTCTTTTGACTTAAGCCCGAATGATATAATCTTGAAGTAGTTCAAGAGAATTAAGAACTGCTTAAAAGAAGAGTAATACTTGGTTTTAAAAGCTTAAGAGTTATACTAGCTTTATGGGAAGTCAGGTATAACGGCTTAAGAGAGATAAAACGAATGATTTATTTATTTTAGAAGTTAAGAGACTTGATCTTGTAAGATAAGAGACTTAACTTAAATAAATTATATGAATTTTATGCGAAACCTCATTCGTGAGTAATGAGTACTTGATTTTTAAAAGGGATAATGTTTTACTGATTCCGAAATCGTAATGTATCGACAAACCATCGCAGTTAATAAAGGGAAATGTTTTGATTAATGAAGCATTAATAAAACCAAGAGAAACTTCCATCCGCATGAAGCTAAGATGAGACAAAATGATATTTCCTAGATCATGGTCAGAATAAGATTGTTATAAACAAGAATATCCTACTCACATATAAGGCTTATGTTTCTTAGATGGTTTAAAAGAGAATTATATTCTTAAATGAATAAGGCTATGAACTACTAAACCTTTCCAAAATAAGAAACGTGAACATTTGAAATTAGGCAAACTGGACGCTTGGAAAATAATGTTGTTACTTGATTTTACAAAGGTAAGCATTTTGGTTTACTTAAAAGATAATCACTCTATTTTCATATACTACGTATTGTGTGACTTTTGTGAAAGTAACGATCTTTTAAAAGAGTTAATGAATGAAGTACTTTGGGGATAAAACCCGATCTTGTTAATCATATAGTAGAAAGTGCCTCGTGTGTATAACTTGATTGTGTTGGGTTGTGATAGCCTTGTAATACTTTCTTGTTGATTTGTTAAGTAAACATGCTAGGATGCTACGTGTGTTAGTATCTTGTGATGTTTGTGTAAAGGGGTTTTTCCTTTGTTGCGGCTTATGTTGTTTAACGATGTCGTTATGTTAGTATTATACATCACTCATCTCGAGATGATTCCGGTTGGCGACCCGACGCGGGTAGACTCAGCGGTCGATGGACCTATGATTCGAGAATACCTCACGCGGTCCTGTGGTCCTATGCGGAGCTACGAGTTCCGTGTTAGGCGCGCCCTTATGGGCACGCGGCCCATGTGGCCATGCGATCGCGAAGTCCAGCGGACGCCGGGAGTAGCTACCTCGATGCGGGTTATACCTCACGCAGCCTACGAGTTTGGCCTACGCGAGTCGCGGAAGTTCTGTGGCTAGACGCGCACATTAGATATCGCGGCAAGTGGCCGCCTTTGATCATGTGACGCCTAGACAGATCTCACGATGCGCTTTATGACCTTGTTGGTACTGTGGGTTTTAGTAGTCGGCTATGCCTTCGCATTTACCCCGCATGCTTATTATAACACGTGGACCCGTGTTCATGCGTGTTCCTTGGTGCTTTCATATCATAGATCGCCAGCTGAGGAATGTGTTCCACGGCACGATTGATGTTGTGGGCGTGAGACCCATTGTTAAATTTGAGTGATGACTGGCGCGCGAGTCCCCGACTTGACATGATCGCTATTTATCAGAATCGTAATTTGGTTATCATACATGTCTCCCGCTTTGTATAGACTACTATGATTTCATTTACGATTTATTTTCGCCACATACTTGGTACCGTTGTAATCGACTCCTTCGGGCCGCTCATGCCGCAGTAAAAGGTACACTACCGTTAATCCCTGATCACGTCGTTTGGGAAAGCTCCGCTTTCTCCGAGGCTTATCACGTATAGTCCCTGTTGTAGGTGTTTACATTCGTGGTATGGCGGCCTCGTCCCGCCATCATTGTCATGATCATTTCTTAGAGGTCCGTAGTACCGTTGTAAGCGTGGTTTGTAAAAAGGATTAAACTGCTCATTTTGAAAGAGTTGTTATTTATATATATGCCGAAGGCAACTTTTCTTCGTAAACATGTTTTTGCATTATTTCATATTGTGTTTTATGTTCCACGACACTGATGTTGTATCACTAGGGTGCCCGGGTAGGCACCACCACGCCCAAGTCGTGACAAAAGTGGTATCGAGCGCTTAATCTCTGAAAGTGTCTACGCATCGCATCCAGGAGTCTTGATTATCGGTGTCGTTGCACCACACCAATAATCGTGAGGCTATAGGATATTTAGGATTGGTTTCTATTCTTCTCACTATGAGGTCGTGCCTTAGAGTGTTTTAAGTTGGACCTCTAACGATTTCTTTCCCTTATCGTTATGCCTCCGCGTAGGCAACCCGCCCAGAGGGCAAGGCAATGAGCCGCAAGTAGAATACGAGGGTTGCGAGGGCACAGCCCAATCATTACCTAGGTAGTGCTTCATTCGGGATTTCGCGACGCCACTAGCCCCAGCAGAGTTTAGCACGGCGACGGCGCTTCCTATCGCGCCATGATATATGAACCTTCGCCCACGATCGAACAGAGAATTTAGATTGCAAGAAGGCGACTCACATTAGCCATGGATTTGGCTACCGAGAGTATACCGTTGTACCGCGAGTCTTGATGACTACCTAAGAGAGGTTGTGCAAGAGTAATTCTTCATTGGGCTTGAGCATGGCCTGTACGGGCTTATACAGCAGCGAAAACGTAGATCGACGGGTTAACCAAGGACAGCAGAAGAGGGCCAGAGCAGCAAGGTCCTTCGGTAACTTTCAAGGCGAGTTGCCTCACCAGCGGATTAGATTATGCACATCCACCAGGCAGAGGTCCTCACGGTTCGTGGACGTCGGTAGGCAGAGTTGGTCGTAACTCCGTGGCTTCCTGCTTGTAGCTGGTAGATGTCATCCCGGAATGACGCTTTTAGATCGGGTACTTGTTGCATACGACCGCCGTGGTCTGTTATCGAAAGAGTGTCCTAGTAGAGGACTTAGCCTTCAGATCGGTGGGTAGTTCGTCACCTTCCTTAGCTACGCTACTGGCAAGTTTGATTAAACGACTGCGAGTGAAAGAGATGCAGCATATCTTTAACCCCTGTAGTTTTGTTTATGTGATAAGCGAGTATACCTTAAGTGCTATGTTCTCGATAGCAGGTGTTAGTTGTGATTAGAAATCATGGTGGTTAACCGAGTAAGATTTTGGGGATAGAGAAGGTGTGAGCCTTAGAGTGTTATACGTAGAGACCTTAGAGGTAAGGCCATCTCGAGTAAAGGTGTAGTGTTATGTTTGATCCTTATCGGAGTGCATAGTGCACGTGAGCTATGTTTGGGAGAGGTCCCTAAGTAGTATGAAATGAAAGAGGGTAGTTGAGCTAAGAAGACCGCTAGGTTTTCGTAACGTGTTTAGTAAGATTGTTCCTTCGGGGAGATAGTATTTTGCGCCACGGGTCGGGTTGAGGCCACGCCAGGGTCAACCCGCGGCATGTTTGGTGGTGGTCTGGTGGTGGTCCCGCCTTGTGGTAGGGTCACGAGGTGTTAGGCCCAAGTTTAGTTAACCAGCGTACGAGTTCGTGGATGCGTTCGACCAGTGGTCGGGCCGATGGGGGCAGCCCATCGTGTTCTTCGGTCGGGACCGTTCACTCGGCAGTGTTGATTTATCAGAAAGGTTGTAAGGCTGCACGGTGCCTACCTTCACCTTATGACGCAGATATGGGAGCCTGTGGTACGCTGCTTTTTCCGAAGTTTTACCAAGCGGTTAAGGACTCGCGTGAGTCTCGACCGCATTCGCCCGGGCCGTGTGGATTTCGGGTAGTCGCGGATTGTTGTCTCTCGTGGAGGGAGCGCTAAAGCTACCATTTCAATGTTCGGATGTCGCTTTGAAGCCTTGTAGGGCGGAAGTGTAAGTCGCAGTCGATTGGTTCGATGTTGGCAAGGTTCGGATAGTTGGTTCAGCTTGTTCCAGCAGATCGTGGACGGGTGAAGCTTGTCTGTAAGAGGTTCCGCACTGCAGAAAATCGTGGCGATAATCAGCGACGACGCTTAGAGTTCAGGTTGACGGTCGATCTTCTTGAAAGTACCACCCCGGATAGGGTGTGACGAGTTTTGGAAAACAGAGGAAACTTAGCCCGAGTTACTTTGGGCCTTTGTGAGTTCATGTGAAGGATAGGCCAGGTTGCCTATATGTTAGCATTTGCCGTCCGACTTAGGAGGCAGTACGTCCGGTCTTTCGTATTGTTATGTTCGGGGGGCTGAGCGTATAAAGAGGCCAGAGCCTCTACCACGGGAACAGACCCGAACCGTGGCTCTCCGTATGGCACATCCTGAGAAGGGCCGTAGGCACGCCTCGTGGATCGCAGCACTCGGCACCATTTGTTGGGTCGCCGAGCAAGGCTCGCGACAAAGTGACAAAGTGGTATCGATGACTAAGTATATTTTTGACCCCGAAGAGGTATTTATGGTGATGTAGAGGTGTTTCCTCGTGGACTTGGATGTAAGTTTTGCGCAGGGTTTCATGGCCAAAGTGTGGCGTGATTGTTCTCGTAAAGATAGTAGTAGAGACTATATCGCCAGTATGTTTAGGGACTTAGAAGGAACATTCGGGACGAATGTTTCTAGGGAAGAATGTTATACCCGTAGTTCCGTGGTATGTATGCGAGGACGACGATTTGAATCACGGCGAAAGATTGGAAAGGAAGAAATAGGTGATTTTTCCACGGAAAAGTTTCCTTTTTGTGAAGGAAAAAGGTTCGTTAACGGGAATTGGATTCCCAGTTTGGTATTCTGACTTCCCGGAATATTAGAGAATTATGGAATTTTATTTTCGGAATGGTCACGCTGGGCCCACGGAGAAATTTACGATTTTGTAGGGCCCACTTTGTTTTCAGATTTTGGCCATTGTGGATATTTTCGAAGATGTTTTATTTTGGGCCAATAGGAGGGTGACACGTGTCACCCCGCCAGTGGCTTCGCCGAATGACATTTGTGCACAACACCCTGTTAGAGTCGTTGACGAAACGTTTACATAACTTGCAGGGAAAATTCGCTATGTCTTTTCTTATTTTTGCGGATTTTTCCGAGAGACGAAACATTTTGGACCAACGGAGGGTGACGTGTCACCTCACATTGGAAGCAAAGTGGGCGCACTGGACGATTAAGTGTCAGTGGGTAGATATTTTTGGTAGATATTTGAGGGTTTTAAGAGTAGGACTAGAGGCACTTGGGCATATCTTGCCCTACACTTGCCTAGCACTTGGCTAGATCTTGGCCATTGGTTGGCCTTTGCTTGACCTATAAATACCCTCCTCAGTGAAGACTTCTTCATCCCAAAATCTCTAAGTCTTGAAAGCTTCTTCCTCCCCTTAGTGTAGTGTCTTGCCGAGAGTCCTCCCCTTTGTGAGGCCTTTGGCCGAGCACCCCTTGGCCGAGAGTTTCCCACTGGGTAGGCCGTGGTATACACCCCCTCAGGTGTTGTCTCGTATAAATACCCCCCCTCTTGGTAGAAATACTCTCAAAAGTATTGTTACTATACCCAAATTACCTTAGCCGTATACCTTGTAGTATTCCAAAGAAACCTCTATACGTAGAGCCCGGAAATACTACCGTATGTCCTTTTTGTCTCAAACCGAAACCCTAAGGAAAATCTCCATAGTTGGTTGGAGTATTAAATAAGTCGCGTAACTTCTAAGGGTTGTTTGGAGCGGGTCGAGCACCGAGTAGGAGCTAAGCGTTGCTAAGGATCGACATTTATACTTGGATAATTATGGGCTTATCGAGGTAATTATCTTGTCCCCCTATTGTAATTGGATATTACATGTTGTAGAAATATATAGTTGAAGTATACTATATATAGAACTGAACATAGCTTGTGGCAATGTCTTTGGACTTAAGCCTGAATTTAAAGATGAGAATCGAATCAGAATCACGTGGGATCAGACATGAGACTTGTGTAATTTGACGCAGTGGGAAGGGCCCAATTTCCCGTAGGATCTTGCATCTAGATTTATTCTACCGAGTAGTCTAGACGCTGATAGACTTGTGTAACCCGTATAGGTTGAATGTTCGCGAGTAGCATGTGCTACTGAGAAGGTGGCCGCTAGCCGGGTCATAGCCGTGGAGCGTTTTGCTAATAGTCGATAATCGTCGCGAGGTATGTGAACCTCTTCCTATCTCTTCTAGCATGATATGTGTATAACTATGTAGTACGGTAGACGTACGTGTGTTAATTGAACGTAGTTGTACGGCAATGTCTTTTGACTTAAGCCGAATGATATAATCTTGAAGTAGTTCAAGAGAATTAAGAACTGCTTTTAAAAGAAGAGTAATACTTGGTTTTAAAAGCTAAGAGTTATACTAGCTTTATGGGAAGTCGGGTATAACGGCTTAAGAGAGATAAAACGAATGATTTATTTATTTTAGAAGTTAAGAGACTTGATCTTGTAAGATAAGAGACTTAACTTAAATAAATTATATGAATTTTGTGAAACCTCATTCGTGAGTACTGAGTACTTGATTTTTAAAAGGGATAATGTTTTACGATTAGAAATCGAATGTGTATCGACAAACCACCGCGTTAATAAAGGGAAATGTTTTGATTAATGAAGCATTAATAAAACGAGAAACTTCCATCTGCATAGAAGCTAAGATGAGACAAAATGATATTTCCTAGATCATGGCTGCAGTAATAAGATTGTTATAAACAAGAATATCCTACTCACATATAAGGCTTATGTTTCTTAGATGGTTTAAAAGAGAATTATATTCTTAAATGAATAAGGCTATGAACTACGAAACCTTTCCAAAATAAGAAACGTGAACATTTGAAATTAGGCAAACTTGGACGTTTGGAAAATAATGTTGTTACTTGATTTTACAAAGGTAAGCATTTTGGTTTACTTAAAAAGATAATCACTCTATTTTCATATACTACGGGTATTGTGTGACTTTTGTGAAAGTAACGTATCTTTTAAAAGAGTTAATGAATGAAGTACTTTGGGGATAAAAACCCGATCTTGTTAATCATATAGTAGAAAGTGCCTTGTGTGTATAACTTGATTGTGTTGGGTTGTGATAGCCTTGTAATACTTTCTTGTTGATTTGTTAAGTAAACATGCTAGGATGCTACGTGTGTTAGTATCTTGTGATGTTTGTGTAAAGGGGTTTTTCCTTTGTTGTGCTTATGTTGTTTAACGATAAGCTGTTATGTTAGTATTATACATCACTCATCTCTTGAGATGATTCCGGTTGCCGCCTCCACGCGGGTAGACTCAAAGTGGTCGATGGACCTATGATTCGAGAATACCTCACGCGTCCCGTGGGCCTATCGCGAGCTACGAGTTCCGAGTTAGGTGCGCCCTTTATGGGCACGCGGTCTATGTGGCCATGCGGATCGCGAAGTCCGTGCGGACGCCGGAGTAGCTACCGACGCTGGTTATACCTCACGCAGCTATGAGTTTGGCCTACGCGGAGTCGCGGAAGTTCCAGGCTAGACGCGCATTAGATCTGCGGGCAAGTGGCCGCTTTGATCATGTGACGGTGCAGACAGATCTCACGATGCGCTTTATGACCTTGTTGGTACCGTGGGTTTTAGTAGTCGGCTATGCCTTCGCACTTACCCCGCATGATTTATTATAACACAGTGGGACCCGTGTTCATGTGTGTTCCTTGGTGCTTTCATATCATAGATCGCCGTGAGGAATGTGTTCCACGCACGATTGATGTTGTGGCGTGAGACCCATTGTTAAATTTGAGTGATGACTTGAGGCGTGAGTCCTCGACTTGACATGACCGCTTATTTATCAGGAACTGTAATTTGGTTATCATACATGTCTCCCGCTTGTATAGACTACTATGATTTCATTTACGATTTATTTTCGCCACATACTGGTACTGTTGTATCGACCTTCTGGGCCAGCTCATGCCGCAGTAAAAGGTACACCATCGTTAATCCTCTGATCACAGTCATTGCTTGGGAAAGCTCCGTTTCTCCGGAGGCTTATCAATGGTATAGTCCCCTGTTGTTGTAGGTGTTTACATTCAGGGGTATGGCGGGGCCCTGTCCCGCCATTGTTGTCGTATCATTTCTTAGAGGTCTGTAGTACTGTTGGTTTGTAAAAAGGATTAAACTGTTCATTTTGAAAGAGTTGTTATTTATATATGCTTAAAGGCAACTTTTCTTCGAAACATGTGTTTCCTTTGCATTATTTCATATTGTGTTTTATGTTCATTGATTACTCGATGTTGTATCACTAGGGTGCCCGGTAAGGCACTCCACGCCCAGTTGGGTCGTGACACATAGTGCCACATCACAAACAAGAGCAATAATAGTAAATCAGAATGTGTCTTTTCTAGGCCGCGAATGATCGAAGCAAGGCCAATCGCCCATAGTATCATTATGCTCGCTAATCACGACTCCCGCAATCCGCATAGGCCACCTAGGCCGCATGAGGTATTCCCGCATCGAGGTAGCTACTCGGCATCGCCCCGACTCGTAGTCCGCGTGGCCACATAGACCGCGTGGCCACGTGGACCGCACACTAACTCGAACTCGTGGCTCGCATAGGTCCCCGACCCGCATTAGGTATTCTCGAATCATAGTCACACGTACGCACGAGGTATACCGTGACGGGGCGACAACCCCTTATATCATGTCAAGAGGTGAGTGATGTAATACTAACATAACGCCACTGTTAAACAACATAAGCACAATAAGAATAACCTCTTATACAAACGTTACAAGACACTAACACACATAACATCATAATATGTCTACTCATCAAACCATCTTATTATACTTTCCAGAAATCAATACAAGTCTTTCATAAACACATAAGTAAACTGTTCCTGTTATCTTTCTTAAGTCGTTATACCTAACTTCCCGTAAAGCTAGTATAACTCTTAAGCTTTTGTTTTAAAACAAGTATTCTTCTTCTTTCAAAAATGATTTATAATTCTTTTGAAAGACTTCAAGATTCTTATTATTTAGACTCAAGTCAAAAGACGTCAAGTAAAACCATGTTCAGTTAACACACGTACGTCTACCGTACTATATATATATTTTAAAATATCATGCTCAAGAGTATAGGAAGAATCACATACCTCCTCGGCAAAATCCACCTGCCAAGTCGAATATGTCGCGCGCAGAGTATCAACCTATAATAGTCAAATACGTCTATCAATGTCTAGACTACTCTGTAGAATATTCTAAGAAGAAGGTTTTTAATTCTACGGAAAATTGGGCAGCATTTCCCTACCCGGTAAACTATACGAGTTCATCAGAATACAAATCTATGTAAGTACAGTTCAATCTTCTTTAATTCTTCTGATGTGATTATAGTTCAATTCTCTTCTGTAATACCCTTCTATGTAATTACAGTTCAATTCTCTTCTTTAATATCCTTCTATGTATTTTATACTTATTTCTATACTTCTACAGTATGTATTCTCCAATTACAATAGAAGGATAAGATTATTATTTACCTCGATAAGCCCAAAATTATCCAAGATATAAGTCGATCCTGAGCAAGGTTTAGCTCCTAATCTGTACGCTCCAATCCGCTCCAAGAAACCCTTAGAAGTTTCTACACAACTTCTACTTACTACTTCAACCAACTATGAAGATTTCCCCAGGGTTTCGTTTAGTGACTAATGGATATAAGATAGTATTTCTGGGCTTTTAGTATAGAGGTGACTTTGGAATACTATAAGATATACGGCTAGGGTATTTTGGGGATAGTAACAATACTTGGAGAGTATTTTCTACCAAGGGGGGAGGGGCTTTTGCCGAGACTACAAGGAAGGGGGGGGAAAGGGGGTGTTTCGGCTTAGCTCTTCAAGAGGGGGGGGGGGGGAAGGGCTTTGGACGAGAGCTTCTCTCAAAAGGGGGGGAAAGTTTGGAGACTTGGAAGATGATTTGTGGATGAAGAAGTCTTCCACTCAAGGGGGGTATTTATAAGGCTTTCAAGGGCCAAGATGAAGGCAAGTGGAGGGCAAGTGGAGGGTGTGGATTTGCACAAGTGCACCCTATCCCTACTCCACAAATCACTCACAAACATTGACCCATGGTTTAGGCCTTAAAATCGTGCTGCCATGCCCTTTTTGCCGTCCACTTGAGGGTGACAAGTGTCAACCTCTCGTTGGTCCAAAATTTTTCATCTCTCGGAAAAATCCGCAAAAAAATATAAATGTCGCAGACGTAATTTTCCCTTCGCAAGCTTTGGAAGACGTTTCGTCGGAAAACAATTCTTTTCGGGGGTTGTGCATAAATTTTCGTCCTATGTCTTAACTTAAGGCTTGAACTTTTGTACGTACGCCCTCACGTACATACTCTGGAAATACAGGGTATAACAAGTAGTTCGGAGAGGAAGGGTGTTTAGTTGCAGAGCCACCCCACCTCGGTGTGGCGTTGTGGTAAGTGTCATGGGGAGTGTCGCATTTCTTCGGCAAATTGTTTTGCTTGCGGCCAGCAGGGCCATTTTGCGAGAAATTGTCCGACCAAAGGTGGCGCGGATTTAGAGACTCAGCCTTCAGGATCAGTGGCTAGTTCGTCACCTTTCCTAGCTATGCGCCCATCAGGGCAGGATGGATTAGAACGACAAAGGGGAGTGAAGCAGTAGATACAGGTATATCCTTAACCCTCTAGAGATTTGTATGTAGGATAAGATAAGTATATCTTAAGTGTTATGTTCAGATAGCATGATGTTAATTGTGATTAGAAATCATGGTTAGTTAAAAGGGTAAGATTGGGGATAGGAAAAGTGTGAGCCTTAGAGTTTTATACGTGGAGACCTTAGAGGCAAGGCCATCTTGAGTAAAAGATTTATTTTTATGTTTGACCCTTATCAAAGTGCATAGTATACGTGAGATATGTTTGTGTGATAGTCCCTGAGTAGTGTGATATGAAAGAGGGTAGTTGAGCTAAGAAGACCACTAGGTTTTCGTGACTCGATGGTGAGATTGTTCTGGATCGGGGAACAAGAGTTTTGCGCGATAGCGGGTCGGGTTGAGGACCGATCGCGGGTCAACCCGCGGCCTGTAATGTGGTGGGGTCAGTTCGAGGTGGTCCCACCAGGTGGTAGGGTCACAAGGGCGCTAGGCCCAAGTTTAGTTAACCATCGTACGAGTTCGTGGATGCGTTCGACCAGTAGTCGGGCCGATGAGGTCAGCCCATCTTGTCTTTCAGTCAGGACCGTTTACTCGGCAGAGGGTTATGCGAGATGTTATATCAGGAAGGTTGTAAGGCTGCACGAGGTGCCTACTTTCACCTTATGACAATGGAGCCTGTGTTACGCTATTTCTTTTCGGAGGTTTTACCAGCAGGTTAGGAACTCGTGAGTCTCAGTCGCGTTCGCCTCGGACCAGTGTTTGGATTTCAGGGGTAGCGGTGAGGATTGTCGCCTCCTGTTGAGGGAGTGTTTTTATAGCTACCCTTTCAGTATTCGGATGTCGCCTTATGAAGCCTTGTAGAGGGCGGAAGTGTAAGTCTTGGCCGATTGGTTCGATGTTGGCAAGGTTGAGATAGTTGGTTCATACTTGTTTGAGGATGTGGATAGGGTGAAGCTTATCCGTAAGAGGTTATTGGCATCTCGAGTCAACGAAGTCGCGGATAATCGGCGGCGACGCTTTAGAGTTGTGCCGAGGTCCGGTGGTCTTGAAGGTACCACCGCGGAAAGGGTGTGACGAGTTTTGGAAAGCAGGGGAAACTTAACCCAAAGTACTTTTGGGCATTTTCAGATTATTTGTAGAATAGGCCAGGTTGCCTATAAGTTAGAATTGCCGTCCGACGTAGGAGGCAGTACGTCCGGTCTTTCGTGTTGCTAGGTTCGGAAAAATATAGGAGATCCATCCAGAGTGTTCCCAGTTAATGATGACCAAGTTGGAGTTAGTAACCCCGAGATTTTGGAAACTGAAGCAGTAACAGAAATGTGGTAAGTTATGAGAAAGAGTTCGAGTGTATGAGAAGGGTACGACGAGTAAGGGAAGAAGCGAGCATGTGTTAAGAACATAGATGTGATCATTTCTTTTGTAAAGTGAAGGTGCGAAGGGAGTATATTTTAGACCTCGGGTGGGAGCTTTTGTAGTGATGGAGGTGATTCCTCATGGACTTGGATGTAAGTATTTGCGCGGGTGTTTTCTGTGGCCAGGTGTGGCATGATTGTTTTCGTAAGTATAGTAGTGAAGACTATACGGGCGCATGTGTGTTTTGAGACTTAGAAGGAACATTCGGGACGAATGTTTCTAAGGAGGGGAGAATGTTATACCCCGTATTTCCAGTATATGTACGTGAGGGCGTACGTACAAAAGTTTGAGCCTTAAATTAGGCAAGGGGCGAAAATTTTGTTCACAACCCACGAAAAGAATTGTTTTCCGACGAAACGTTTTCCAAACTTTGTGAAGGGAAAATTACGGTTGCAACATTTATTATTTTTGCGGATTTTTCCGAGAGATGAAATATTTTGGACCAACGAGAGGGCGACACTTGTCACCCTCAAGTGGACGAATTCCTTACACGTTTTTTTCATTTTTTGTGCCTAAAACATTTGGTCAATGTTTTGTAGATATTTTGTGTGGTAGATGAGTAAGTGGGACCCACACAACACTTGTCCAAATCCTCACCCTCCACTTGCCCACCACTTGTCTTAATCTTGGCCATTGATTTCCCTATAAATACCCCCCTTGAGTTGAAGACTTCTTCATCCCTAAAACATTTTCTAAGTCTTGAAAATCCTCCCCCCCTTCTTGTTGCTCTCGTCCAAGAGCACCCCTCCCCCGTTGAGCAAGCCGTGGCGAAAGTACTCCCTCTTGAGAGTTGTTCTCGTAAAACACCCCCTTGGTAGAAAAGTATTCTCCAAGTATTGTTACTATTCCAAAATACCTTGGCCCAAATACCTTGTAGTATTCCAAGGTTACCCCTATACTAAAAGCCCAGAAATACTATTATACTTCCCTTCAGTCACAAAACGAAACCCTAAGGAAAATCTTCATAGCCGGTTGAAGTATTAAGAAGAAGTTGCGTAGAACTTCTAAGGGTTGTTTGGAGCGGGTTGGAGCGTCCAGAGTAGGAGCTAAACGTTGCTCAGGATCGACATTTAAACTTGGATAATTTTGGGCTTATCGAGGTAAATATCTTGTCCTTCTATTGTAATTGGAAATTACATACTGTAGTAGTATAGAAATGAGTATAAGATATATAGAAGGATGGTATAAGAGAAGATAATTGAATTGAAATCACATCAGAAGTATATTAAAGAAGATTGAACTGTACTTACATAAGACTGTATTTACGATGAACTTGTAGTTTAACTGCAGTGAAGTGCTGCCCGATTTTCCGTAAAATAGAGAACCTACTGCTTAGAATATTCTACAGAGTAGTCTAGAAGTTGATAGACGTATATGGCCTTTATAGGTTGAATGTTCTGCGAGTAGCATGTTCTACTTGAAAGGTGAACAAGGCTAGTCGGGTTATAGCCGTGGAGCGTTTTGCTAATTGTCGATAATCGTCGCGAGGTATGTGATTCTTCCTATCCTCTTGAGCATGATATTTTAAAAGAATATATAAAGTACGGTAGACGTACGTATGTTAACTGAACGTGGTTTTACTGCGATGTCTTTTGACTTTAGTCTAAATAATAAGAATCTTGAAGTATTTCAAAAGAATTAAGAATCGTTTTTGAAAGAAGAGTAATACTTGGTTTTAAAAGCTTAAGAGTTATACTAGCTTTATGGGAAGTTAGGTATAACGACTTAAGAGAGATAAAAGGAACGGTTTACTTAATTGTTTAGGAAAGCCTTATATTGATTTCGGAAATGAGAATAAGTATCGAACAAACCACAGCAGCGCTAATAAAGGGAAATGTATTGACTAATAAAGTATTATTAAAACCAGTAGAAACCTCCATCTGCATAGAAGCTAAGATGAGACAAAATGATATTACATTTCCTAGATCATGGCTGCTTTAATAAGATTGATTATGAACAAGAATAACCTACTCACATATAAGGCATATGTTTCTCAGATTGTTTTAAAAAGAGAATTATATTATTAAGTGATTAAGACGATGAACTACGAAACCTTTCGAAAATAAGAGACTTAAGTATTTGAACTTAGGCAAACTTGAACTTTTGTAAGGAAGGTTTTTACTTGTCTTTAATAAGGGAAATTGTTTTGGTTTACTTAAAAAGATAGTCACTCTATTTTAATACTACGGGTATCGTGTGACTCTTGTGAAAGAAACAGAGTTTTTTTTAAAGAGATAATGTATGAAGTACCTTGTGTGAATAACTTGACTATGTTGGTTTGTGATAGCCTTGTAATACTTTCTTGTTGATTTGATAAGTAAACATGTTAGGATGCTACGTGTGTTAGTGTCTTGTGACATTTGTGTAAAGGGGTTTCCCTTGTTATGCTTATGTTGTTTAACGGTAAGCCGTTATGTTAGTATTGCACCACTCACCCCTTGACATGATACGGGGTTAAGCCTCCACGCGGTATACCTCGAGCCATGAGACTATGATTCGAGAATACCTCATGCTGGTCGGGGACCTATGCGGCTTCTGAGAGTTCCAGTTAGTGTGCGGTCTATGTGGCCATGCGATCTATGTGGCTACGCGGATCGCGAGTCGGGGCGATGCCGGGGAGTAGCACCGACGCGGGGAATACCTCATGCGGGCCTATGTGTGTGGCCTATGCGGAGCTGCGGGAAGTTCTAGGATTAGACGCGCACATTTGATACTGCGGGCGAGTGGCCAGCTTCGATCATGTGGCGGTCTAGAAAGACCTTGTGATACAGTTTTATGGCATTATTGGTACTGTGGGTTTTAGTAGTCGGTTATGCCTTACTTACCCCGTCACGGTTTATTATGACACAGGTGGGACCTGGTGTTCATGTGTATTCCTTGGATGTGTTTATATCATGGACTGCCGGCAGTGAGGAAGGAATTCCACGGGCATGATTGATATTGTGGGCATGAGACCTATGGTTATATTTGAGTGTTAACTTTAAGGGCGTGAGTCCACGACTTGACATATCGCATATATTGTGTATCAAATTGGTTATCATATATGTCTTCATTTTATATAGACTATTATGATTTCATTTCTGATATTTTCGATTTCACATACTTGGTACTGTTATCGACCTCCTTGGCTGCGTTAAACGCCGCAGTAGAGGTACATCGATTGTTGATCCTCGCTCATGTGGTCACGATTCCGTTTGGAAGCTCCGTTTCTCGGAGGCTTATCGGTGGTATAGTCCTGCCGTTGTAGGTACTTACATTCGGGTATGGCGGCCAGTCCGTCATTGTTGTTATAACATTCTTAAAGTGCAATCTTGTGGGCAGAGTTTGTAAAAGGGATGTAACTGTTCGGATTTAAGTTTTTATATATATATGCTGAAAGGCAACTTTTCTCAGATAACTGTTTCACACTTCATGTTATTTCATGTCTTGTTTTATATTCCGCTGATTACTCTGATGTATGTCTTCTTGGGTGCCCGGGGTAAGGCACCAGTCACGGGCCCGGGTTCGGGTCGTGACAAAAACCATTAAGTAAATCACTCCTTTGACTCCCCCAAAGTCATTTAAAACGACCATTAGGTTTTGGAACTAAGGCACTAGCCAAAAGGTTTGGAAACCACTTCCTTTTCAAGACTCTATGTACTTTAAGTAAAAATACTTTCACTTTTAAGAATCCAACTTCACTAAGGCAATGGATTATACAACTTACAATTTAAACATCAAAGTACAATCAAGGAAGTACATAGAACAAATTCTATATTAGGCAATCCAAGTACAACCAAGGAATGAATCATTTAAGGAGTAGAACTTACTTTCTTTATCTTAAGGAATCATGCTAGAAGAGGAGATAGTTCACATACCTTTTCGGCTAAATCCACAAGCTGCCGAATATGCCGCACGTGAAGTGTCAACCTATAATGGTCACAACAAGACTATCAACTTCTAGTCTCAACGTAGAATAATACTAAGTATACGGCCTCTAATTCTACGTAAAATCGGCAAAGACTTCCTTTGTTTCTACCCACTTTGCCACCTTTTTCAAGGCCGAATACAATAACCAACACGCCACATTTAAGGCTCAAACCAACAACCAAACAAATGGGATTACACGCCTTACTATACGTGTAAAATTCCGCCCCACAATTCATACCAAGTAGATTAATACTCACTAGCCATTCTCGGCCAACTACATAACTTAACAATTCAAAGTCTTTTCCAATCCTTTTCCAATTCCAAGTTCTAAGGTCTAACATGTTATATAGTCATAAACAACTTCAACAACTACAATTTCTTTCTTATACAACATCGATTTGACTTAAACTAATAATCAACTTGAATTCCAATCTTAAGGCTAAACATGCTAGTTTTCGGATTAGGGTTCCAATAGCCAAAACACTTATCAAACCTCATAATATATAACTCATGCTTGCTAATAATCATAGCTACAATGATAAGTAAACTTAATTGCTAAAACGACAATATTTATACCTTTATAAGCCCTTAAAATTTCCAAGATTCAAAGTCGCGCCTTAGCAATTCTTAGCTCCTTTCCTTATGTTCCAATCCGCTATTGAAGCCCTTAGAAGTTCACCACCATCTTCTCTTCCATTTGCAAACAAAACCTAGAAAAGCAACTAGGTTTTCACCTTACGACTAACACGAAAACTCTCTCTTTCCGGGATTTTTCTATTGGGATACACTTACAATACACTCATGAACCTTGGGTTTAAGTCTTGTGAACAAAGGATCACAAACTAAAAAATTTCTTATGAGTGGATGGCCAAACCCGAGAGCATGTCTTGCTAAGCTCTAAGTTCTCTCAATTTTTTCTAAGTGTAAAATGCCAAGTCTTGCACTAGTATGATATATAAAACACATTGGAGGGTCTAGATTACAACACATGTAAAAATTGGATGAATGGGATCAAGCCAAATGGCTCTTGACTTGGTCACCAATGTCAAGCTCTTAATTAGCAAGACTTTCTCATCTTTTCAATTGTCAAATGACCCATTTGCCGTTGAATAATTCGACCAAGCCAAGTGGGAGGGGTGCCACGTGTCGCCCTCTCATTCGTCCATAAAATTTCAGAACCTCGCGCCCCACAAAACGTAAAATTCCTCGGGTGGGCCCCACGTGACCAAATCCGTAAAAATAAATTTCCATAATGTTAATAAGTTCCATACTCTTCAAATAATGCATTTTGAGAATTCAATTCTCAACAACGAACATTTTTCCTTTCCGACGTCCGGAAGATTTTCTGTCGGAAAAACAATTCTTCCTTTCGTACCAATTTCCAAGTCTTGATTCCTTACGTACATTCTCTTATACATGTCCTGGACTTACGGGGTGTAACATTCTTCCCCTCTTAGAAACATTCGTCCCCGAATGTTCTTAGTCGGTTGCCAAGCTATACAAACTCCGACATAAACTCTATACTATGCCTATCAATCAAAACTCCACAAGACTAACGATGCCACACATGGCCACCACCTAACATCCGTAAACATAATAATGGACCTTTCGTCTGTGGTCCCTTCTCACAAAACTCGAAGGTTACAGTCTTCCCAAACACGGGATCCTTAGAGGTTCCTTCATTTCCTTACTTGTCATACTTTCTCGTACCTTCAAACTCATCTCGTACACGTACAAAATCTCAAATTTTGTTTCTCTTCACCAATCCTTGGAGTTACTATCCAAACTTGGCCATATAGTTACTTACATTCCCGTTAAGGCTCTTCTCGGTCCTTACGACCTAGTTCCGGTGGAACGCATCCACGAACTCGTACAACGATCAACTAGACTTAGGCCTAGCACCCTCGTGACCCCACCACATAGCGGGACCATTTCTAACTGACATCACCCCATTCCACACTACCGGCTGACCCGAAATGAGTCCATAACCCGACTCATCGTCACACTTAACTTCTCATTCTTAGTCTGAAATAAATCTCTCTCTTATCTCAAGGTACTTCTCACCCTATCCTCCCATTCACTAGAGGTTCGTCACATAAGCCAAAGTATTTCTATCAGACATCCTTCCCTATCGGCCTCACATCACTTGTAATTACTACTTGTGAACTCTACACAACTATAGTCTCATTCACTTATCATTCTTGTCAACATTCTTAACTTTTCACTTTACTAATCAAAGTATCCCTACCTGGGTACTATCACTTTACAACTCTAGCAACAAAGGGAAAACATATACGCTAGGCAAAATCTGAATCTAACAATGCACGTATGATTCAAAAGAATCGAAATATACCGTAACCCCGCGGTGTCGCTTACGATCCTGTCCATGAGTCACGCTATCTCGCGGTTCAAGGACCGCCAGAACTATAACTCCACTCGACCTCCACCACTACGGCTAACATCCAACACCGCTCGGGAACGCACAAACCGCGAGGAAAGATAATCAACCATCGGCCTCATAGGTGAGCCACTCACCTGCTCTTTCTAAAAGGACATACCCTCAATATGGCCCGACGGCCACAATAAAACAAACACTGTGCTATAACGGCATTTCCCGAATGACGCTACCACATCCGATACACCGAGGAATAGGTGGCCTCGGCCGAAAGTCCTCCGCGCTCCTCGAGAACCTCGACCTCGGAGCTCGGACCGCTCCTAAATACCTTGGGGTCCAAACTCCCACCGTGAGCTGCGGGGTATGTCTTGGGTAGGTCGATGAATATCTCACTCGCATCGAGGCGGCTCGCCCAAAACTCACCGAATAACCAACCGGTCTAGCCTCTTACGCAGATCTCCACGCTGGCCTCTACCTCGTACACTGTCTGCATCGCCGAGTAACCTCCGCCGATAAAACAGAGTAGCACCGCTATCTTGGTCAATAACATGATGGCTTCTTCATGACTCCTAAAATCTTCTCCTAATCGAAACCGAGGCTCGTGCCGGGCCTCAAAACTTGGCGCAGAAGAACTCGCTTTCGCGCCCAATATCCAGATACCGGCACGAGCCCTATCAACTCTCTGAGTCCGACTAGTAGCTCTCGCTACTCCTTTGCCCTTCTCGGGCGCTGTTCTCCTCGAGGCATAATCAGAACACAAAATTAGGTCGAGAGGAATTATCTCACTAACACGCCTCAGGGCACGATCTTAGAGTGAGAAGAATAGAAACCAACTCCTAAATGTCCTGTAGCCTCCTCGTTTATGGGTGTGGCGCGCAACACACCGATAATCAAGACACTACTAGATACGGCCTGTAGACATTCGAGGACTCGCTCTGATACCACTGTCACGCCCGAACCCCAAGCCGCGGATCGGTGCCCTACCTGGCACCCTTCTACCTTAACAACTAAGTAAATCGCGAAATAAAATAACACCCCTTTTTTTTCTTTTTAAACCAATCAGACGCAAGTGGCGGCCGACAAGGCTGCCATATAATATACATAACAAAAGACACTACACCGTACATGAGTCCAATCCCATATATGAATACAGACCTCTAAGAGTTATACTGAACTATGACGGGACAAGGCCCCGCCGTACCCATAACTGTACAAAAGCCTGTACTTGTCACGACCCGAACCCGGGCCCGTGACTGGTGCCTTACCCCGGGCACCCAAGTAGCCATACATCAGAGTAATCAGCGGAATATAAAACAAGACATGAATAAAGTGAAGTGTAAAACAGTTATCTGAGAAAACTTGACTTGCGGCATATATATATATCAACTAGAACAGTTACATCCCTTTTTACAATTCCGCCAACAATAGCATGCACTCTAAGAGTTTTATCAACAATGACGGACAGTGGCTCCCGCCATACCGAATGTAAGTACCTACAACGACAGGACTATACTAATCGATAAGCCTCCGAGAAACGGAGCTTCCCAAACGCCGAACCGTGACCCTATGAGCGAGATCAACGATCGTGTACTCTACCGCAGATGAACGCACTTCGGCGAGGTCGATAACAGTACCAAGTATGTGAAATCAAAATATCAGAATGAAATCATAGCGCTATATAAACAGAGATATGTATGATAACCAAACTACAATTTACAATAAATAAGCGGTCATGTCAAGTCGTGACTCACGCCTCAAAGTCATCACTCAAATATAACTATGGGTCTCACGCCCACAACATCAATCATGCTGTGGAATACCTTCCTCACTACCGGATCATGATATAAAAGCACCAAGGAATACACATGAACACCGTGTCCCACCTGTGTCATAATAAAACCGCACGGTAAGTACGAAGGCATAGCCGACTACTAACACCTACGCACCAACAAGGTCATAAATCGTATCATGAGATCTGTCTAGACCGTCACATGATCAAAGCCGCCACTCGCCGCAAGATCCAATGCGCGTTTAGTCCCCGAACTTCCCGCACTCCACATAGGCCACTCCAATGGCCCGCATGGTATTCCCGCATCGAGGGTAGCTACTCCCGACATCGCCCCGACTCGCACCGCATGGCCACATAGACCGCACGACCATAAAGGCCGCACACTAACCTGAACTCTCGTAGCCCGCATAGGTCCCCGACCCGCATGAGGTATTCTCGAATCATGGTCCTGCATCACCGAAGTCTACCCCAGACGGAGGCGCTTAACCCCCGGGATCAAGTCAAGGTGAGTGGCACAATACCAACATAACGGCTGATCGTTAAACAACATAAGCGCGATCGAGGGAAACCCCTTTACACAAACATCACAAGTTATTCACACAAGGTACTTTCTACTTTAAACAAGTTCGGGTTTTTATCCCCAAAGTACTTCATATATTAACTCTTTAAAGATACGTTTCCTTCACAAAAGCCACACAATACTCGTAGTATAAAAATAGGGTGACTATCTTTTTAAGTAAACCAAAACACTTCCTTTTGTAAAATCAAGTAACAACATTATTATCCAAACGTTCAAGTTTGCCTAATTTCAAATGCTCAAGTTTCTCATTTTCGAAAGGTTTCGTAGTTCGTAGTCTTAATTACTTAATGATATAATTCTCTTTTAAAACCATTTGAGAAATATATGCCTTATGTGTGAGTAGGTTATACTTGTTCATAACAATATTATTACTGCAGCCATGATCTAGGAAATGTAATATCATTTTGTCTCATCTTAGCTTCTATGCAGATGGAGGTTTCTACTGGTTTTAATAATACTTAATTAGTCAAAACATTTTCCTTTATTAACGCTGCAGTGGTTTGTTCGATACTTATTCTCGATTTCAAATCAAGAAACATTATTCCTTTTAAAAAACCAAGTACTTATTACTCACGAATGAGGTTTCACACAAAATTCATATTAATTCATTTAAGTCAAGTCTCTTAACTTCTAAAATTAATAAACCATTCTTTTTATCTCTCTTAAGTCGTTATACCTAACTTCCCATAAAGCTAGTATAACTCTTAAGCTTTTTAAAACCAAGCATTACTCTTCTTTCAAAAAGGTTTCTTAATTCTTTTGAAATACTTCAAGATTCTTATTATTCAGCTTAAGTCAAAAGACATCCGTAAAACTACGCTCGATTAACACACGCACGCTCACCGTACTAAATATATATTCTTTTAAAATATCATGCTCAAGAGGATAGGAAGGATCACATACCTCGCGATGATTATCGACTATTAGCAAAACGCTCCACGGCTATAACTCGGCTAGCCTTGTCCACCTTTCAAGTAGTACATGCTACTCGCAGAACATTCAACCTATAAAGTTTATATAAGTCTATCAACTTCTACATTAATATTCTCTCGATGCGATTTCGCCCAGTTTTTCAGAATATCCTTCTATGAATCTTACATTCATTTCTATACCACTACAGTATGTAATTTCCAATTACAATAGAAGGTAAAGAGTATTTACCTCGGTAAGCCCAATATTTTCCAAGTTTTAATGTCGGTCCTGAGAAACGTTTAGCTCCTACTCTGGGTGCTCCAACCCGCACCAAACAACCCTTAGAAGTCCTACGCAACTTCTTCTTAATACTTCAATCGGCTATGAAGATTTTCCTTAGGGTTGTGTTTTGTGACTGAAGGGAAGTATAATAGTATTTCTGGGCTTTTAGTATAAGTGTAACCGTGGAATACTACAAGGTATTTGGGCCAAGGTATTTTGGAATAGTAACAATACTTGGAGAGTATTTTCTACCAAGGGGGGGGTGTATTTTACGAAAACAACTCAAGGTAGGGGGGGATACCTCTCGGCCAAGGCCACTAGGAGGGGGGGTGTGTACCCCTAGGCCAAGGGCCTACTCAAAAGGGGAGGGGGAGTGTTGGACGAAACACTACAAGATAGGGGGAGGGATTTTCAAGACTTAGAGATTTTTAGGATGAAGAAGTCTTCACAAAGGGGGGGGGGTATTTATAGGACAACCAAGGGCCAAGATCAAGCCAAGTGGTAGGCAAGTGTAGGGTGAGGATTTACCCATGTGTACCTTATCCATCTACCATACCAACTAACACAAAATATCCTACCAACTACAATGCTCCAATCGTCCAAATTGACGCCCACAAGTCCACCAATTAGAGGGTGACAAGTGTCATCCTCTCGTTGGTCCAAAATATTTCGTCTCTCGGAAAAATCCGCAAAAATTATAAATGACATAGCCGGAATTTTCCCTTCGCAAGCCTTGGAAGACGTTTCGTAAACGATTCTTTTCATGTGTTAAGCACCAAATTTTTCGGTCCTTGCCTAATCTTAAGGCTTAAATTTTATACGTACGCCCTCACGTACATACTCTGGAAATACGGGGTATAACATTCTCCCCTCCTTAGAAACATTCGTCCCGAATGTTCCTTCTAAGTCTCAAAACACACATGCGCCCGCATAGTCTTCACTACCATACTGACGAAAATAAACATGCCACACCTGGCCACAGAAAACACCCGCGCAAATACTTAATCCAAGTCTACGAGGAATCACCTCCATCACTACAAAAGCTCCCACCCGAGGTCTAAAATATACTCCCTTCGCACTTTCACGTTACAAAAGAAATGATCACATCCATGCTCGTAATACATGCTCGCTTCTTCCCTTACTCGTCGTACCCTTCTCGTACACTCGAACTCTTTTTCATAACTTACCACCTTCATATCGCTTAGTTTCCACATATTCGTTACTACCTCCAACTTGGTCATCATTACTGGGAACAATCTGGATGGATTTTTGATACTTTTCCGAACATAGCAACATGAAAGACCGGACGCACTGCCTCCCACGTCGAACGGCAATGCTAACCATAGGCAACTTGGCCTATTCTTCACATGACCTGAAAAGGCCCCAAGTAACCCGGGCTAAGCTTCCTCTGTTTTCCGAATCTCGTCACACCCTTCCGGGGTGGTACCTTCAAGAAGACCCTCCGTCAACCTGAACTCCAAGCGTCGTCACCGATTATCCGCACGACTTCTGTTGACTCTAAGCTGCCGATAACCTCTCCTGGATAAGCTTCACTCTATCCACATCCTGCTGAAACAAGTATGAACCAACTATCTGAACTTTGCCAACATCGAATCAATCGACCGGCAACTTGCACTTCCGCCCTTACAAGGCGTCATAAGGCGATATCCGAATACTGATATGGTAGCTATAACAACACCCCCTCAACAGGAGACAACAATCCTCACAGCTACCCCTGAAATCCAAACACTGGCCCGAGGGCGAATGCGATACTGAGACTCACCTGAGTTCCTAACCCTGCCTGGTAAAACTTCCAAAAAGAAATACCAGAACGGGCTCCACTGCCTGTCATAAGGTGAAGGTAGGCACCTCGTGCAGCCTTACAACCTTCCTGATATAACATCTCGCATAACCCTCTGCCGAGTAAACGATCTTGATCGAAGATAAGAGGGATCGACTCGCCCGACCATCGTCGAACACATCTACGAACTCGTACGATGGTTAACTAAACTTGGGCCTAACACCCTCGTGACCCTACCATCTGGCGGGACCACCACAAACTGACCCCACCACAATACAGTCGGGTTGACCCGCGATGGTCCTCAACTGACTCCGCTATCGCGAAAAACTCTTGCCCCGATCCTAACAATCTCACTAATCAAGTCACGAAACCTAGTGGTCTTCTTAGCTCAATGTTATACCCCGTATTTCCGCAGTATGCGTGAGGCGACGATAAAAGTTTAAGCCTTAAGTAGGCAAGGGTCGAAATTTTGTTCACAACCCACGAAAAGAATCGTTTTCCGACGAAACGTTTTCCAAAACTTGCGAAGGGAAAATTACAGCTATGTCATTTATTATTTTTGCGGATTTTTCCGAGAGATGAAATATTTTGGACCAACGAGAGGGCGACACTTGTCACCCTCAAGTGGACGATTTTGTGGGCGTTTTCTTGCACGTTTTTGGCCTTGTTTTTGGTCAAGGGTTAGGTAGGATATTTTGTAGATATTTTGTGTAGTTGATGAACAAGTGGGACCCACAAACACTTGTCCAAATCTTGACCCTTTCTCCCCCCTTTTGGAGAGGCTCTTGTCCAAAGAGCCCCCTCCCCCTTGAGAGGCCTTTTGGCCGAGAGGTACCCCCCCTTCCTAGTAGTGCTAGCCGAGGGTACCTCACTCAAGCTCTCGTAAATACCCCCTTGGTAGAAAAGTATTCTCCAAGTATTGTTACTATTCCAAAATACCTTGGCTCAAATACCTTGTAGTATTCCAAGGTTACCCTATACTAAAAGCCCGAATACTATTATACTTCCCTTCATCACAAAAACGAAACCCTAAGGAAAATTTTCATAGTCGGTCAAGAAGAAGTTGCGTAGAACTTCTAAGGGTTGTTTGGAGCGGTTGGAGCGCCTGAGTAGAGCTAAACGCTGCTCAGATCGACATTAAAACTTGATAATTTTGGGCTTACTGAGGTAAATACTTTTGTCCTTCTATCAGAATTAGAAATTACATACGTAGTAGTATAGAAATGAGTATAAGATATGAAGGATGGTATAAGAGAAGAGAATTGAATCAAATCACATCGTAAGAATATTAAAGAAGAAGATTAAATCAGATTTACATAGGACCGTATTTACGAGACTTGTGTAGTTTGACTGCAGTGTCGCCAATTTTCCGTAGAATCTTGTATCTAGATTTATTCTACCGAGTAGTCTAGACTTTGATAGACTTGTATAACCGTTATAGGTTGAAATACTGCGAGTAGCGTATTCTACTCGAAGGGTGGAAAAGGCTAGCAGGATTACAGTACTTTGGAGCTATTTGCTAAATAGTCGATAAATCGTCGCGAGGTATGTGATTCTTCCTATCCTCTTGAGCATGATATTTTAAAAGAATGTATATATAGTACGGTAGACGTACGTGTGTTAACTGAACGTGGTTTTACTCCGATGTCTTTAGACTTGGGTTTTAAATAATAAGAATCTTGAAGTATTTCAAAAGAGTTAAGAAACCTTTTTGAAAGAAGAGTAATAATTGGTTTTAAAAGCTTAAGAGTTATACTAGCTTTATGGGAAGTTAGGTATAACGACTTAAGAGAGATAAAAAGAATGGTTTATTGATTTTAGAAGTTAAGAGACTTGATCTTAAAAGATAAGAGACTTGACTTAATTAAATTAATATGAATTTTGTTAAAAAGTGTGAAACCTCATTCGTGAGTAATGAGTACTTGGTTTTCAAAAGGGATAATGTTTTACTGATTTCGGAAATCAGAATAAGTATCGAACGAACCACTGCAGCGTTAATAAAGGGAAATGTATTGACTAATTAAGTATTATTAAAACCAGTAGAAACTTCCATCTGCATAGAAGCTAAGATGAGACAAAATGATATTATATTTCCTAGATCATGGCTGCTTTAATAAGATTGTTATAAACAAGAATAACCTACTCACACATAAGGCATATGTTTCTCAAATGGTTTAAAAGAGAACTATCTTATTACGTGATTAAGACTATGAACTACGAAACCTTTCGAAAATGAGAAACTTGAGTATTTGAAATTAGGCAAACTTGAACGTTTGGAAAAGAATGTTGTTACTTGATTTTACAAAGAGAAGTGTTTTGGTTTACTTAAAAAGATAGTCACTATATTTTTATACTACGGGTATTGTGTGACTTCTGTGAAAGAAACGGATCTTTTAAAGAGTTAATGTATGAAGTACTTTGGGGATAAAAACCCGAACTTGTTAACATAAAGTAGAAAGTACCTTGTGTGAATAACTTGATTGTGTTGGTTTGTGATAGCCTTGTAATACTTTCTTGTTGATTTGATAAGTAAACATGTTAGATGCTACGCGGTGTTAGTATCTTGTGATGTTTGTGTAAAGGGGTTTCCTTGTCGCGCTTATGTTGTTTAACGATAAGTCGTTGTGTTAGTATTATATCACTCACCTCTTGACATGATACGGGGTTGCGCCTCCACGCGGGTAGACTCAGCGGTTTGGGACCATGATTCGAGAATACCTCACGCGGGTCCGGGGACCTATGCGCGAACTACGAGTTCCGGTGTTAGCGCGCCTTTGTGGTCACGCGTGGCCATGCGCGATCGCGAGTCCGTGATCGACGCCGGAGTAGCTACCCTCGACGGGGTTATACCTCACGCGGGCCTACGTGAGTGGCCTACGCGAGTCGCGGAAGTTCCAGGATTAGACGCGCACATTTGATACCGCGCGAGTGGCCGCCGATCATGTGGCGGTCTGGATGCACTCGTGATACGCTTTATGACCTCGTTGCATCGTGGGTGTTAGTAGTCTGGCTATGCCTTCGCATTTACCCCGTGCGGTTTTATTATGACACAGTGGGACTCGTGTTCATGTATTCCTTGGTGCTTTTATATCATAGATCACGGCCGGTGAGGAAGGTATTCCACGCATGATTGATGTTGTGGCGCGAGACCCATAGTTATATTTGAGTGATGACTTTGAGGCGCGAGTCCCCGACTTGACATGACCGCTATTTATCGTGAATCGTAGTTTGATTATCATACATGTCTCCGCTTTATATAGCCTACTATGATTTCATTTACGGTATTTTCGGGCCACATACTTGGTACCGCAGATCGACCTCCTTCGGGCCGCTCATGCCGCAGCAGTAGGTACACCGCTGTTGATCCTCGCCATAGGTCACATTCAGCGTTGGGAAGCTCCGCTTTCTCGAGGCTTATCAGGTATAGTCCTCGTTGTAGGTACTTACATTCAGAGGTATGGCGGGGCCCCGTCCCGCCATTGTTGTCATATCATTCTTAGGTCAGTAGTACCGCCGGGCGAGTTGTAAAGGGATGTAATCGTTTCGATTTAAGTTTTTATATATATATGCCGAAGGCAACTTTTCTCGATAATTGTTTCATATTTCATGTCTTGTTTTATATTCCACGACACTGATGATGTCTACTGGTGCCCGGTAAGGCACGATCCACGCCCGGTTCGGTCGTGACAAAAGTGGTATCGAGCGCTAATCCTGAAAGTGTCTACAGCACCGTATCTAGTAGAGTCTTGATTATCGGTGTGTTGTGCACCACACCAATAATCGTGAGGCTATAGGATATTTAGATTGGTTTCCATTCTTCTCACTGAGATCGTGCCTTAGAGTCGTGTTATAAGTTGGACCCCTCTAACGTATTTCTTTCCATTACCGATATGACTCCGCGTAAGGCAACCCTGGCCCAGAAGGGCAAGGCAGTGAGAGTCGCGAGCAGAGCACGAGGGTTACGAGGCACAGCCCAATCATCACCTAGGGTGGTGCTTCATTCGGGAGTTCTTTGACATCGCCAAATTTCAAAGAGTTTAGCACGGCAGCGATTCTCTGCGGCCATGGCATTTACACCTTCAGGCCCACGACCCGATGAGTGAAAGAATAGATTGCAAAGAGACGACCACATTACTAGCTAGGAGTTAGCAACTGCAGGGTATATTATGGATCGATTTATCACTGGTCTTGATGACTATCTAAGAGGGTTGTGCAAGAGTAGCTCATCACCAGCTTGAGCATGGCACGTATGCGGGCTTATGCGCAGCCGAGAAACGTAGATCGGCAGTTAATCAGGATGCGAAGAGGGCCGACGGCAGGTCCTTTGGTAACTTTCGAGGCGGACCTTCTCAAAGCAGATTGGTTATGCACCTCCGCCCGCAGCAGTGGTCCTCCGCTGCACTTTAGGACGCTCGAGGTATCTGGAGTTGGTCGAGCTCGTGGCTTCCGATTTACAGATACACGTAGGTTCCAAACACCGATTCAGTTTTTCCCAGTGTTCACAGCAGAAAGCGCCATCCCGGAATGTCGTCTTTTGTTGGTACTTGTTTTACTGCGGCGTCGAGCCATGTGTCGAAAGGATGTCCTAGTAGGAGGATGGAAGTAGGAGGACTCACCTTCGTGATCGCTGACGCTCATCATCTTCCCTAGATATGCGCCAACAAAGGCGTGATTGATTAGAACGACAAAGGGAGTGAAGCGGTAGATACAGTATATCCTTAACCCTCTGTAGATTGTATGTGTGATAAGATAAGGGTATCTTAAGTGTTGTTCTCGATAGCATCAGGTTAATGGTGATTAGAAATCATGATTAGTTAAAAGGGTAAGATTGGGATAGGAAAAGTGTGAGCCTTAGAATGTTATACGTAGAGACCGTAGAGGCAAGGCCATCTCGAGTAAAAGATTTATTTTATGTTTGACCCTTATCGAGTGCATAGTACACGTGAGATATGTCTGTGATAAGTCCCGAGTGGTATGAAATGAAAGAGGGTAGTTGATGTAAGAAGACCACTAGGTTTTCGTAATTTGATTAGTGAGATTGTTCGGACGGAACAAGAGTTTTCATACGATAAGCGGCTCGGGTTGAGGACCGATCGCGGTCAACCCGCGGCCGCATTGTGGTGGGGTCGGTTCGAGGTGGTCCTTCCAGTGGCGGGTCACGAGGTGTTAGGCCTGTGTTTAGTTAACCATCGTGCGAGTTCGTGGATGCGTTCGACCGATGAGTTGGGCGATAGGTCACCATCTTGTCTTTAGCCAAGACCGTTAACTCTGCAGTGTTATGCGAGATGTTATATCGTGAAGGTTGTAAGGCTGCACGAGGTGCCTACTTTCACCTTATGGCGACAGTGGAGCCCACTTTTACTGGCTTTTTCTCGAAGTTTTACCAGCAGGTTAGGAACTCACAGTCTCGATCGCATTCGCCACCGGGCGGTGTTTGATTTCGTGGTGTAGTGAGGATTGTTGTCTCCTATTGAGAGTGTTTAATAGCTACCATATCGATTCGGATATCGCCTTATGACGCCTTGTAGGCGGAAGTATAAGTTGCCTGCCGATTGGTTCGATGTTGGCAAGGTTCAGATAGTGGGTTCATTCTTGTTTCAGCAGACGTGGATAGGGTAGCCTATCGCGAGAGGTTATCGCAGCTCGAGTCAACGAAGTCGTATGGATAATCGGCGACGACGCTGAGTTCAGTTGGATAGGGTCTTCTTGAAGGTACCACCCGTAGCGGTGTGGAAGTTTTGAAAAACAGAGGAAACTTAACCCAAAGTGCTTTTGGGCATTTTCAGATTGTTTGTAGAATAGGCCAGGTTGCCTATAAGTTGGCATTGTCGTCTGACGTAGGAGGCAGTACGTCCGGTCTTTCATGTTGTTATGTTCGAAAAAGTATCGGAGATCCATCCAGAGTGTTCCCAGATAATGATGACCAAGTTGGAGGTGGTAACCCAGAGATTTTGAAACCACAGGGCGATAAATGTGGTAAGTTATGAGAAAGAGTTCGTGTACGAGAAAGTGCGGCAGTAAGGGAAGAAGCGAGCATGTGTTACGAGCATAGATGTGATCATTTCTTTGTAAAGTGAAAGGCGCGAAGGAGTATATTTTAGACCTCGAGTGGAGCTTTTCTAGTGATGGAGGTGATTCCTCGTGGACTGGATGTAAGTATTTGCGCGTGTTGTATCGTGGCGGTGTGGCATGATTGTTTTCGTAAGTATAGCAGTGAAGACTATACTGGCATGGTTGTTTTGAGACTTAGAAGGAACATTCGACGAATGTTTCTAGAAAGGAGAATGTTATACCCAGATTTCAGTATGTGCGCAGGCGACGATAAAAGTTTAAGCCTTAAGTAGGCAAGGGTCGAAATTTTGTTCACAACCCACGAAAGAATCGCTTCCGACGAAACGCTTTCCAAAACTGCGAAGGAAAATTACGGCTATGTCATTTATTATTTTTGCGGATTTTTCCGAGAGATGAAATATTTTGGACCAACGAGAGGGCGATACTTGTCACCCTTAAGTGGACGATTTTGTGGGCGTTTTCTTGCACGTTTTTGGCCTTGTTTTTGGTCAAGGGTTAAGTAGGATATTTTGTGTAGTTGATGAACATGTGGGACCCACAAACACTTGTCCAAATCTTGACCCTACACTTGCCCACCACTTTTCTTAATCTTGGCCATTGATTGGCCTATAAATACCCCCCCCCCCTTTGTTGAAGACTTCTTCATCCACAAAAATTTCCTAAGTCTTGAAAACCCTTTCTCCCCCCTTTTGGAGAGGCTCTTGTCCAAAGAGCCCCCTCCCCCTTGAGAGGCCTTTTGGCCGAGAGGTACCCCTCCTTCCTAGTAGTGCTAGCCGAGGGTACCCACTACCAAGCTCTCGTAAAATACCCCTGGTAGAAAAGTATTCTCCAAGTATTGCATTATTCCAAAATACCTTCGCCCAAATAACTGTAGTATTCAAGGTTACCCACATACTAAAAGCCGAAATACTATTATACTTCCTTGATACAAAAACGAAACCCCAAGGAAAATCTTCATAGTCCGTTGAAGTATTAAGAAGAAGTTGCGTAGAACTTCTAAGGGTTGTTTGGAGCGGGTTGAGCGCCGCAGTAGAGCTAAACGTTGCTCGTGATCGACATTAAAACTTGGATAATTTTGGGCTTACCGAGTAAATACTCTTGTCCTTCTATTGTAATTAGAAATTACATACTGTAGTAGTATAGAAATGAGTAGAAGATATAGAAGGATGGTCTAAGAGAAGAGAATGGAACTGAAATCAGATCCGAAGAATATTACAGGAGAAGATTAAATCAGACTTACATAGATTTGTATTCTGAAGAGACTTGTGTAGTTTGACGGGTAGGGGAGTGCTGCCCAATTTTCCGTAGAATCTTGTATCTAGATTTATTCTACCGAGTAGTCTAGACTTTGATAGACTTGTATAACCGTTATAGGTTGAAATACTGCGAGTAGCGTATTCTACTCGAAGGGTGGAAAAGGCTAGCAGGATTACAATACTTTGGAGCTATTTGCTAAATAGTCGATAAATCGTCGCGAGGTATGTGATTCTTCCTATCCTCTTGAGCATGATATTTTAAAAGAATGTATATATAGTACGGTAGACGTACGTGTGTTAACTGAACGTGGTTTTACTTCGATGTCTTTAGACTTGGGTTTTAAATAATAAGAATCTTGAAGTATTTCAAAAGAGTTAAGAAACCTTTTTGAAAGAAGAGTAATACTTGGTTTTAAAAGCTTAAGAGTTATACTAGCTTTATGGGAAGTTAGGTATAACGACTTAAGAGAGATAAAAAGAATGGTTTATTGATTTTAGAAGTTAAGAGACTTGATCTTAAAAGATAAGAGACTTGACTTAATTAAATTAATATGAATTTTGTTAAAAAGTGTGAAACCTCATTCGTGAGTAATGAGTACTTGGTTTTCAAAAGGGATAATGTTTCTTGATTTCGAAATCGTATAAGTATCGAACGAACCCATGCAACGTTAATAAAGGAAATGTATTGACTAATTAAGTATTATTAAAATCGTAGAAACCTCCATCTGCATGAAGCTAAGATGAGACAAAATGATATTACATTTCTAGATCATGGTTGCTTTAATAAGATTGTTATAAACAAGAATAACCTACTCACACATAAGGCATATGTTTCTCAAATTGTTTAAAAGAGAACTATCTTATTACGTGATTAAGACTATGAACTACTTAAACCTTTCAAAATGAGAAACTTGAGTATTTGAAATTAGGCAAACTTGAACGTTTGGAAAAGAATGTTGTTACTTGATTTTACAAAGAGAAGTGTTTTGGTTTACTTAAAAGATAGTCACTCTATTTTTATACTACGTATTGTGTGACTTCGTGAAAGAAACGGATCTTTTAAAGAGTTAATGTATGAAGTACTTTGGGGATAAAAACCAAACTTGTTAACATAAAGTAGAAAGTACCTTGTGTGAATAACTTGATTGTGTTGGTTTGTGATAGCCTTGTAATACTTTCTTGTTGATTTGATAAGTAAACATGTTAGGATGCTACGTGTGTTAGTATCTTGTGATGTTTGTGTAAAGGGTTTCCCTTGTTGTGCTTATGTTGTTTAACGATAAGTTGTTGTGTTAGTATTATATCACTCACCTCTTGACATGATACGGGGTTAAGTCGCCTCCGACGCGGTAGAATCAGTGATGCGGGACCATGATTCGAGAATACCTACGCGGGTCGAGGGGACCTATGCGGAACTATGAGAGTTCCGTGTTAGCGCGGCCTTTGTGGTCATGCGCGTCTATGTGGCCATGCGGATCGCGAGTCCAGATTTACGCCGGAGTAGCTACCGACGCGGGTTATACCTCACGCGCCTATGTGAGTGGCCTATGCGAGTCGCGGAAGTTCCGGATTAGACGCACATTTGATATCGCGGGCGAGTGGCGGCCGATCATGTGGCGCGGTCTAGACACTCGTGATACGATTTATGACCATGTTGGTGCAGCGGTGTTAGTAGTCGCTATGCCTTCGCACTTACCCCGACGGTTTTATTATGACACAGTGGGACACGGTGTTCATGTGTATTCCTTGGTGCTTTTATATCATAGATCGCCAGTGAGGAAGGTATTCCACGGCATGATTGATGTTGTGGCGTGAGACCCATAGTTATATTTGAGTGATGACTTTGAGGCGTGAGTCCCGACTGCATGACCGCTATTTATTGTGAATTGTAGTTTGGTTATCATACATGTCTCCTGCTTTATATAGCCTACTATGATTTCATTTACTGATTTTCGGCCACATACTTGATACTGTTATCGACCTCCTTCGGGCCGTTCATGCCGCAGTGAGGTACACCGCTTGTTGATCCTCGCTCATAGGGTCACAGTTCAGCGTTTGGGAAGCTCCGTTTCTCCGGAGGCTTATCAGTGGTATAGTCCCCTGTCGTTGTAGGTACTTACATTCAGGGGTATGGCGGGGCCCTGTCCCGCCATTGTTGTCATATCATTCTTAGAGGTCTGTAGTACTGTTGTGGGCAGAGTTGTAAAAGGGATGTAACTGTTCGGATTTAAGTTTTTATATATATATGCCGAAAGGCAACTTTTCTCAGATAACTGTTTCATATTTCATGTCTTGTTTTATATTCCGCTGATTACTCTGATGTATGTCTACTTGGGTGCCCGGGGTAAGGCACCAGTCACGGGCCCGGGTTCGGGTCGTGACACTCAACTACCCTCTTTCATTTCGTACCACTCAGGGATTTATCACAAAAACATATCTCACGTGCACTATGCACTCCGATAAGGGTCAAACATAAAAATACGTCTTTTACTCGAGATGGCCTTACCTCTAAGGTCTCTACGTATAACACTCTAAGACTCACACTTTCCTTATCCCCAATCTTACCCTTATTACTAACCATGATTTCTAACCACAATTTACACAATGTTACCTGAACGTAACACTTAAGATATACTTATCTTATCACACACACCAACTCTAGAGGGTTAAGGATACACCAGATTCACCGCTTCACTCCTCCGCTGCTCCAATCACCCCGCTGGGCGCAAGCAAAACAAGCTGTCGAAGGAGTATGACACTCTCCACGATGACACTTACCACAACGGCCACATCGAGGTGGGGGTGGCCTCCTCTGGCTAGCACCCCTTTCTCTCCGAACCACTGAATCCGCATCTGATCTGGTAGGCTGAGTCCTCCTACTCGCATCCTTCCTACTAGGACATCCTTTCGACACATGGCCCTGACGGCCGCCGGTAAAACAAGTACCAACAAAAGACGACATTCCCCGGGATGACGTCTGCCACACTGTGAACACTAAGGAAAATCAACCTACCGCTAGAATATACGATAGCCGAACCGTAAGCCCCGAGCTCACCAACTCCCGATACTCCGAACGCCTCGAAGTTCATGGAGGACCACTGCACCGGGCGGAGGTGCATATCTAATCTGCTGCTGAGGCGGTTCGCCTTGAAAGTTACCGAAGGACCTTGCTGCTCGCCCCTTCACGATCTTCGTTAACCTGCTGATCCTACGCCTCTCGCCACGCGTAAGCCCGCATACGTGCCACGCCAAGCTCGATCAAGAGCTACTCTAGTACAACCCTCTCTTAGATAGTTATCAAGACCCGTGATAAAGCGATACATCATACTCTCTGGTAGCTACATCCTTAGCTAGTAACAGGGTCGTCTCTTTGCAATCTATACTTTCTGCTACCGGTCGTGGAACTGAAGGTTCGAATATCATGGCCGCAGTAGGAACTGCTGCCGCTGTGCTAGACTGGATGGGGCGACGTCGCAGAACTCCCGAATGGCACCAACTCGGTGATGGTTGGATGTGCCTCGTAACCCTATGTACTCTACTCCGCAGCCTCCTACCGCCTTGCCTCTCGGGTTGCCTTACACGGAGGCATAACGGTAAGGGAAAGAAATACGTTTAGAGGGTCCAACTTATAACACAGCTCTAAGCACGATCTCAGAGTGAGAAGAATGGAAACCAATCCTAAATATCCTATAGCCTCCTGATTATTGGTGTGGTGCACAACACACCGATAATCAAGACTCTACTAGATACGGTCTGTAGACACTTTCCGAGGATTAATCGCTCGATACCACTTTTGTCACGACCAACCCGGCCCGCGGATCTGCCTTACCCGGCACCCAAGTAGCCATACATCGAGTAATCGAATATAAAACAAGACATGAATAAAGTGAAGTGTAAAACAGCTTATCTCGAGAAAACTTGTCTTGCGGCATATATATATATCAACTAGAACAGTTACATCCCTTTTTACAATTCTGCCCACAACAGTGCTACAGACCTCTAAGATTTTTATCAACAATGACGGATGGCCGCCATACCTCAATGTAAGTACCTACAACGACAGACTATACCACCGATAAGCCTCCAGAGAAACGGAGCTTCCCAAACGCCGAACTGACCCTATGGCGAGATCAACGATCGGTGTACCTCTACCGCGGCATGAACGCAGCCCCAAGCAAGTCAAGATAACAGTACCAAGTATGTGAAATCAAAATATCAGAATGAAATCATAGCAATCTATATAAAATGTAAGACATGTATAATAACCAAACTACGCTTACAATAAATAAGGCCATGTCAAGTCGCACTCACGCCTCAAAGTCATCACTCAAATATAACTATGGGTCTCACGCCCACAACATCAATCACGCCGTGGAATACCTTCTCACCGCTGGCGCCTATGATATAAAAGCACCAAGTAATACATGAACACCAGTCCCACTCGTGTCATAATAAAACCGTGACGGTAAGTACGGGCATAGCCGACTACTAACACCTACGCATCAACAAGGTCATAAATCGTATCATGAGATCTGTCTAGATCGTCACATGATCAAAGCCGCCACTCGCCCGCAGATCCAATGCGCGCCTAGTCCCCGAACTTCCCGCAGCTCCGCATAGGCCACTCCAATGGCCCGCATGAGGTATTCCCCGCATCGAGGGTAGCTACTCCCCGGCATCGTCCTGGACTCGCAGTCCGCATGGCCACATAGACCGCATGACCATAAAGGCCGCACACTAACCTGGAACTCTCGTAGCTCGCATAGGTCCCCGACCCGCATTAGGTATTCTCGAATCACGGTCCTGCATCACCGAGTCTACCCCGCATCGGAGGGCAGCTTAACCCCCGGGATCAAGTCAAGGTGAGTGGTACAATACCAACATAACAGCTGATCGTTAAACAACATAAGCGCGATCGAGGGAAACCCTTTTACACAAACATCACAAGATACTAACACACGTAGCATCCTAGCATGTTTACTTATCAAATAAACAAGAAAGTATTACAAGGCTATCACAAACCAACACAATCAAGTTATTCACACAAGGTACTTTCTACTTTAAACAAGTTCGGGTTTTTATCCCCAAAGTACTTCATATATTAACTCTTTAAAGATACGCTTCCTTCACAAAAGCCACACAATACTCGTAGTATAAAAATAGGGTGACTATCTTTTTAAGTAAACCAAAACACTTCCTTTTGTAAAATCAAGTAACAACATTATTATCCAAACGTTCAAGTTTGCCTAATTTCAAATGCTCAAGTTTCTCATTTTCGAAAGGTTTCGTAGTTCGTAGTCTTAATTACTTAATGATATAATTCTCTTTTAAAACCATTTGAGAAACATATGCCTTATGTGTGAGTAGGTTATACTTGTTCATAACAATATTATTATCATACCATGATCTAGGAAATGTAATATCATTTTGTCTCATCTTAGCTTCTATGCAGAGGAGGTTTCACTAGTTTTAATAATACTTAATTAGTCAAAACATTTCTTTATTAACGCCGCAGTTGGTTTGTTCGATACTTATTCGATTCAAATCAAGAAACATTATTCCTTTTTTAAAAACCAAGTACTCATTACTCACGAATGAGGTTTCACACAAAATTCATATTAATTCATTTAAGTCAAGTCTCTTAACTTCTAAAATTAATAAACCATTCTTTTTATCTCTCTTAAGTCGTTATACCTAACTTCCCATAAAGCTAGTATAACTCTTAAGCTTTTTAAAACCAAGCATTACTCTTCTTTCAAAAAGGTTTCTTAATTCTTTTGAAATACTTCAAGATTCTTATTATTCAGGCTTAAGTCAAAAGACATTGCCGTAAAACTACGTTCAGTTAACACACGTACGTCTACCGTACTAAATATATATTCTTTTAAAATATCATGCTCAAGAGGATAGGAAGGATCACATACCTCGCGACGATTATCGACTATTAGCAAAACGCTCCACGGCTATAACCCGGCTAGCCTTGTCCACCTTCAAGAGTACATGCTACTTAACATTCAACCTATAAAGGTTATATAAGTCTATCAACTTCTACATTAATATTCTACCGATGCGATTTCGCCCAGTCTTTTTCTCAGAATATCCTTCTATGAATCTTACATTCATTTCTATACTACTACAAGATGTAATTTCCAATTACAATAGAAGGTCAAGAGTATTTACCTCTGTAAGCCCAATATTTTCCAAGTTTTAATGTCATCCCGAGCAACGTTTAGCTCCTACTGGTGCTAACCCGCACCAAACAACCCTAAGAAGTCATACGCAACTTAATCTTAATACTTAAATCGCTATGAAGATTTTCCTTGGGTTGTGTTTTGTGATCAAGAGAAGTATAATAGTATTTCTGGGCTTTTAGTATAAGTGTAACCTTGGAATACTACAAGGTATTTGGGCCAAGGTATTTTGGAATAGTAACAATACTTGGAGAGTATTTTCTACCAGGGGGGAGGTGTATTTTACGAAAACAACTCAAGGTAGGGGGGGATACCTCTCGGCCAAGGCCACTAGGAGGGGGTGTTTCTGCCAAGTGGCCTACTCAAATGGGAGGGGAGTGTTGGACGAAACACTACAAGAGAGGGGAGGATTTTCAAGACTTAGAGATTTTTAGGATGAAGAAGTCTTCACAAAGTGGGGTATTTATAGGACAACCATGGCCAAGATCAAGCCAAGTGGTAGGCAAGTGTAAAGTAGGATTTACCCATGTGTACCTTATCCATCTACCACACCAACTAACACAAAATATCCTACCAACTACAATGCTCCAATCGTCCAAATTGACGCCCACAAGTCCACCAATTAGAGGGTGACAAGTGTCGCCCTCTCGTTGGTCCAAAATATTTCGTCTCTCGGAAAAATCCGCAAAAATTATAAATGACATAGCCGGAATTTTCCCTTCGCAAGCCTTGGAAGACGTTTCGTCGGAAAACGATTCTTTTCGTGTGTTAAGCACAAAAATTTTCGGTCCTTGCCTAATCTTAAGGCTTAAATTTTATACGTACGCCCTCACGTACATACTCTGGAAATACAGGGTATAACAAAGATAAACTCCCGAACAGAAGGAGCTATCCAAAAACTATGAGCAGGGTCCTACACCTGCCGATCACCAAACAGCGTACCTAAACCTGCGGCATGAACGCACTTCCGAAGGAGGTCAAGACGGAAGAATGTACCAAGTATGTAAATGTTAGCATCAGAATGAAATCATAACAGTCTAAACAAAACAGAAGACATGTATGATAGCCAACCTACAGTACACAATACATACGCAGTCATATCAAGTCAGGGACGCATGCCCTCAAAGTCATTACTAAAACATAACCATGGGTCTCACGCCCATATTGTCAATCATGCCCGTGGAATCCTTCCTCACCGCCGCGATCCATGATATAATATAACACCAATAGGCATACATGAACACCAAGTCCCACTGTCCTAAAACTGTGACGCCAAGCGAGAAAACGAGCGGTGGTAGCGGGGTATAATGTCTTGGGGTTTACCCTCACTTATACTCTACCCCGAGAAGGTAAAGCATCTGGGGTTTTACCTCACTTATACTCTTACCTTATCTCAACCGACCATCAAACAAAACAAGCAGTGGTATAATGTCTTGGGGTTTACCTCACTTATACCCTTACCCCCGAGAAGGTGGTATAGCATCTGGGGTTTACCCTCACTTATACTCTTACCCTGGAGAAGGTGGTATAGCATCTTGGGGGTTTACCCCTCACTTATACTCTTACCCTATCTCTACCGGCCGTCAAACAAAACAGAAGCACTACCATGTCTTCTATAAGAATTTGGGAATTTCACCCAAGTACTACAAATAACGGAAGCATACCCGTGGAATCCCACATCACCGTTTCGACGCCCAAGTAACTTATAACAAGACAGCACCTCCAACCGAGAGTCGCGGCAACTTAATAAAACATAATCCTTGCACTCAAAGGCTATCGCCAGCACACATAGGCAATTCTCAATTAATCAAGCCAAGGTACTTATCAAGGCACACATAGAATAATTTTCATTTAACAAGCCAAAGTACTTACCAAGGCACAAATAGAATAATTCTCATTAAACAAGCCAAAGTACTTATCAAGGCACAAATAGAATAATTCTCATTTAACAAGCCAAAGTACTTATCAAGGCACAAATAGAATAATTCTCATTTAACAAGCCAAAGTACTTATCAAGGCACAAATAGAATAATTCTCATTTAACAAGCCAAAGTACTACGTACGTACATTCTTTTCAAAAGACTCCTTTTTATGTAAAATCCCAAGATACTAACACCCGTAGTATCAAGGTGTGTCTATTTTTTAAAGTAAGTTACTACACTTTTAGAAAACTCATTTCAAAGCTTGAAATCAAGTAACTTCAAATTTTCACAATCTAGGCAACTTATGCCCAATAATCAAAATAGACAACTTTCTTAACCTTCCATAAAGCCGTTATAACCAACTTCCCATAAAGCCGTTATAACCCTTTATGGTTTTAGACAATTTCATTCTTTTTATAACCAAGAGACTTATACTATTAAAACCAAGTATCACATGCTTTATATATCAAGTTCTCAACTTTCAAATTACTACAAGTCTCTTAATATTTAGAAAACAAGTTTCTTGTACTTTTAAACCTCAAGTAACTCACACCTTTAAAACAAGTTACTTCTCTTAAATCATGTCATTTCTCCTCTTTTAAAACCATTAAGTAAATCACTCCTTTGACTCCCCCAAAGTCATTTAAAACGACCATTAGGTTTTGGAACTAAGGCACTAGCCAAAAGGTTTGGAAACCACTTCCTTTTCAAGACTCCATGTACTTTAAGTAAAAATACTTTCACTTTTAAGAATCCAACTTCACTAAGGCAATGGATTATACAACTTACAATTTAAACATCAAAGTACAATCAAGGAAGTACATAGAACAAATTCTATATTAGGCAATCCAAGTACAACCAAGGAATGAATCATTTAAGGAGTAGAACTTACTTTCTTTATCTTAAGGAATCATGCTAGAAGAGGAGATAGTTCACATACCTTTTCGGCTAAATCCACAAGCTAAGCCGAATACGCCGTACGTAGAAGTGTCAACCTATAATGGTCACAACAAGACTATCAACTTCTAGTCTCAACGTAGAATAATACTAAGTATACGGTCTCTAATTCTACGGAAAATCGGACAGCACTTCCTTTGTTTCTACTCACTTTGCCACCTTTTTCAAGGCCGAATACAATAACCAACACGCCACATTTAAGGCTCAAACCAACAACCAAACAAAGGGGATTACATGCCTTACTATACGTGTAAAATTCCACCCACAATTCATACCAAGTAGATTAATACTCACTAGCCATTCTCTACTAACTACATAACAACAATTCAAAGTCTTTTCCAATCCTTTTCCAATTCCAAGTTCTAAGGTCTAACATGTTATATAGTCATAAACAACTTCAACAACTACAATTTCTTTCTTATACAACATACGTGACTTAAACTAATAATCAACTCAATTCAATCTTAAGGCTAAACATGCTAGATTTCAGATTAGGGTTCCAATAGCCAAAACACTTATCAAACCTCATAATATATAACTCATGCTTGCTAATAACCATAGCTACAATGATAAGTAAACTTAATTGCTAAAACGACAAGATTTATACCTTTATAAGCCCTTAAAATTTCCAAGATTCAAAGTCGCGCCTTAGCAATTCTTAGCTCCTTTCCTTATGTTCCAATCCGCTATTGAAGCCCTTGAAGTTCACCACCAACTTCTCTTCCATTTGCAAACAAAACCTAGAAAAGCAACTAGGTTTTCACCGTTATACCGTATTTCCGCAGTATGCGTAAGGGCGTCACGTGAAAAATTTGAAACTTGTACCAAGGCTTGGCGAATTAATTTTGTTCACAACACCCGTTTAGAGTCGTTTTTAGCCGAAACCTTTTCACAGCGTTCGGATGGGACTTTCCCGCGCAGTGAAATTTAATTTTTGCGGATTTTTACGAGAGAAGAAAAGTGTTGGGCCAACAAGAGGGCGCCACTTGGCACCTCCCATTACGGACGTGAGAGCTCGGTTGTGGCCGATTGGAATGGCTTTAGTTGGTAGGATATTTGTGTGTTAGTTGGTTAAGGGCACTTGGCAAGATCTTGCTCTGACACTTGCCTTGCACTTGGCAAGATCTTGGCCATTGGTTGGTCATTGGTTGGCCTATAAATACCACCCTATGTTGAAGACTTTCTTCATCCTAAAATCTTCTAAGTGTTAAAATCCCTCCCTCTCCCTTCTTGTGGTTCTCGTCCAAAAGCCTTCCCCCTCCCCTTTGGCCGAGAGTTCCCCCCCTAGTGGGGTAGGCCGAGGGGTATACACCCACTCCTTGGGGTGCTAGCCGCGGGTACCCCCAGCCTAGTTGTTTTCGTATAATGCCCTCTCGTAGAAATACTCTCAAAAGTATTGTTATAATGCCCAAATTACCCTAGCCGTATACCTTGTTGTATTCTGGTTATACCTATACAAAAATGCCCAGAAATACTATTATACTTCCTTAGTCCACAAAACCGAAACCCTAGGAAAATCTCCATAGTCCGTTGAGTATTGTGTAGAAGTTGGTTAGAACTTCTAAGGGTGGTTTAAGAGCGGTTGGCGCTCGGGTTGAGCTAAGCGATTGCCCAGATCGACTTTAACTAGGATAATTATGGGCTTATCGAGGTAATTATCTTGTCCTCTATTGTAATTGGAAATTACATATTGTTAGAATATATAGTTGAAGTATACTATATATAGAACTGAGCGTAGTTATTAGCGATGTCTTTTGACTTAAGCTGAATAATACTTACGCAATGTCTTTGCGACTTAAGCTCAATTTAAAGAAGATTGCGAATCGTAATTACTTAGGTCATACAGTAGACTTGTGAAGTAGTACCGTGGAGTAGAATTGTACAGTTAGGGTTAGATGTATAACCCCCACAGGTTGGCTTGGTAGCCAGCCTCGATAGAGGAGGAGATTTCTGTTGTGGGGAGAGTCTTTGCCGAATTACCGTTAGTGAATGTTCTACGATGAGATCTAAATATTAATAAGCGCCTTGTGGCCTTATAGGTTGAGTACTACGCGTGGCGCGATCTACTTGGCTTAAGGAGTAGCCAACGATTGGAGGTACTTGGAGCGTTTTGCTATTAGTCTATACTCGTCGCGAGGTATGTGAACCTCTTCCTATCTCTTCTAGCATGATATGTGTGAACTATGTAGTACGGTGAGCATATGTGCTAAATGTATTTGGTTGGTTTAAAACATAAAGTGTTATAACAGCTTTATGGGAAGTTGGTTATAACAGTTTTATGTTGGTAAGAAAATACTTGTGGTTTTTAAAAAGGTAACTGATTTGAACTATAACTGGCGTGTTATGTGTTAATAAAGAACTTGAAGTATTTCAAAAGATTTTTGAATCATTTCAAAAGAAGAAGTAATACTTGATTTGTTTTGAAAACTTAAGAGTTATGCTAGCGTTATGGAAAGTTAGGTATAACGTCTTAAGAATGTTTCACGATTTTGGAAATCGAATGTGTATCGACAAACCACTTTGCAGCGTTTATAAGAGGAAATGTTTTAATAATTAAGTATTATTAAAACCGATGAGAAACTTCCATCTGCATAGAAGCTAAGATGAGACAAAATGATATTTCCTAGATCATGCATTTGTAATAAGATTGTTATAAGCAGAATATCCTACTCACATATAAGACTTATGTTTCTCAGATAGTTTAAAGGAGAATTATATTCTTAAATAAATAAGACTATGAACTACGAAACCTTTCTATAATGAGAAACTTGAACATTGGAAATTAGGCAAACTTGATCATTGGAAAAGAATGTTGCTACTTGATTTTACAAAGAGAAGTAATTGATTTACTTTAAAAGGATAGTCACTCTATTTTATACTACGTATTGTGTGGCGTTGGGAAATAACGATCTTTAAAGAGTTAATGTATGAAGTACTTTGGGATAAACCCGAACTTGTTGGCATATAGTAGAAAGTACCTTGTGTGTATAACCTGATTGTGTTGGTTTGTGATAGCTTTGTAATACTTTCTGTTGATTGATAAGTAAACATCTAGGATGCTACGTGTGTTAGTATCTTGTGATGTTGTGTAAAGGGTTACCTTTGTTGTGCTTATGTTGCTTAACGATAAGTTGTTGTGTTAGTATTTTACATCACTCATCTCTTGAGATGATTCAGGGGTTAAATGCCTCCGACGGGGTAGACTCAGTGGTCGATGGACCTATGATTCGAGAATACCATGCGAGGTCCCGGGCATGCGGAGCTACGAGAGTTCGAGTTAGTGTCGTCGCTTTTATGGGCATGCGGTCCATGTGGCCATGCGGCTGCGAATTCGTGACGATGGGGAGTAGCTACCCTCGATGCGGGGAATACCTCATGCGGGCGATGAGATTGGCCTATCGCGGCTGCGGGAGTTCGGGGTTGACGGCGTACGTGATCTTTGCGCGGGCGAAGTGGCGGCTTTGATCATGTGACGGTCTAGACAGATCTTATGATACAGTTCATGACCTTGTTGGTACTGTGGGTATTAGTAGTCGGCTATGCCTTCGTACTTACCCCATACGGTGTTATTATGGAACAGGTGGGACCTGGTGTTCATGTGTGTTCCTTGGTGCTTTTATATCATAGGTAGCGGTGAGGAAGGTATTCCGCAGGCATGATTGATGTTGTGGGCTGAGACCCATTTGTTATACTTGAGTGATGACTTGAGGCGTGAGTCACGACTTGACATGGCTTTGTTGTAAAGCGTAGTTTGGTTATCATACATGTCTCTGCTTTATATGATTGCTATGATTTCATTCTGATTATGTATTTTCAGTTTCACATACTAAATTTTTGTTATCTTGACCTCCTTCGAGTGTGGCGTATAAAGGCCGGAGCATCTCACGCGAACGGACGGCAGTGGCTCCGTATGGCGCGTCTGAAGGTCAAACCTCGGGGATCGCGTGCGATCCGGTACCATTTGTTGGAGTCGCCGGGTGACCTAGAACCTCGCGGCAAAGTGACAAAGTGGTATCGAGCGATTAATCCTCGGAAAGTGTCTGAGGCCAGAAGTATCGATGGAGTCTTGATTATCGATGTGTTGTGCACCACCGATGTCGGAGGCTATATATTTAGGATTGGTTTATTCTTCTCACGAGATCGTGCCTTAGAAGGCACGTGTTGTAAGTTGGACCTCTCGGCGTGTTCTTTCCCTTGCAGATTATGCCTCCGTGCAGGAGCAGGAGCCCGGGAGGGCAAGGCACCAGGGAGGCTGCGAGTAGAGTTCGAGGGTGGCGAGGAACAGGCGATCATTACTGGGTAGTGCTTCATTCGGGAGTTTTGCGACGTCACTAGCCCAGCGAGTTTGGCGGCAGCGTGGCGGTTCCCAGCTGCGGCCATGATATTTGAACGCCCAGTTCCACGGGAGCATGAATATAGAGTGCAAAGAAGACGACCTGCATTACTAGCTATGGATGTAGCTACCAGAGAGTATGATGTACCGGGTCTTGATGACTATCTAAGTGAGGGTTGTGCAAGAGTAATTCTTGATTAGGCTTAGCATGGCCGTGTGCGGGCTTATGCGCCTTGAGCCAAGCGTAGAGATCAGCGGGTTAACGAAGGGCGAGAAGAGGCGAGCGGCCAGTCGCTGGTAACTTTGGCGAGTCACCTCGCGGCGGATTGAATATGCGCATCCACGGTGCAGTGGTCCTCGCGGGTTCGGGAGCGTTCGGGGTATGCGAGGAGTTGGTCGAGCTCGAGCTTAGGTTACACGGCTCTGCGTAGGTTGGCCGGCCACGGATTGATTTTCCTGGTGTTCACGAGTGTGACGGGGGCGTCATCGGGAATGTCGTCTTTTAGTTGGTACTTGTTGTACTGCGGCCGTCGGGGCCATGTCGAGAGAGTGTCCTTGTAGGAGGACTTAGCGAGGATCGGTGGGTAGTTCGTCATCTTCCTTAGCCATGCGCCCTCAGGCGAGTTTGATTTGAGCGACTAAGGGAGTGGAAGCGGTAGATATAGATATATCTTTAACCCTCTGAGATCGGTATGTGTGATAAGGTGAGTATACCTTAAGTCATGTTACGATAGCGATTAATGTTAGTCGTGATTAGATCGTGGTTGTTTAAGCAGGAGTAAGATTTTGGGGATAGAGAAGGTGTGAGCACTTAGAGCTTTTCACGTAGAGACCTTAGAGGTGAGGCCGTCTCGAGAAAAAGGTGTAGTGTTATGTTTGACCCTTGTCGGAGTGCATAGTGCACATGAGTTATGTTGGGACAGGTCCACTAGTAGTGTGGAATGAAAGAGGGTAGTTTAAGAAGACTGCCAGGTTTCGTAACGTGATTAGTGAGATTGTTCCGGTTCGGGGAGCTAGTATGATGCGCGTTGCCGGTCGGGTTGAGGCCACGTTGCGGGTCAACCCGCGGCAGGTTTGGTGGTGGGGTCAGTTTGTGGTGGTCCCGCCTTGTGGTAGGTCCGAGGTGTTAGGCCCGTGTTCGATTAACGACGAGTTCGTGGATGCGTTCGACCGTTGGTGGTCGATGGAGCGGCCATCGTGTTCTTCGTTCGGGACCGTTTACTCGGTGTGTTGAGTTATCCCGAAAGGTTGTAAGGCTGCGCGAGGTGCCTACCTTCACCTTATGACAGTGGAGCCCGGTAGAAATTTTGTTGTTTTCGGAAGTTTTGCCAAGCATGTGTTAAGAACTCGAGTGGTCGGGCGGTGTGTGTATCTCGGAGGTAGTCGTGGGATTGTTGTCTCCTCGTGGAGGAAGTGTTTAAGCTACCATTTCGGTGTTCGGATATCGCGCTTATGAAGCCTTGTAAGAGGCGGAAGTGTAAGTTCTTGGTCGATTGGTTCGATGTTGGCAAGGTCGGAACAGATTGGTTGAGCTTGTTCCATGACGTGGTTAGGGTGTGGCGAGTTTTGGTATGAGAGGAACTTAGCCCGTGTTACTTTGCAGGCCCTTTTGAGTTATATGAAGGATAGGCGGGTTGCCTATATGATAGCTTTTCTTGCCGTCCGGCTTAGGAAGCGAGATCGTCTGGTCTTTCGTATTGTTATGTTCGGGAAAGTATCGGAGATCCATCCAGAGTGTTCCCAGTTAATGATGACCACGTTAGGGATAGTAACCCCGAGTTTTGGAAACTGAAGCCGTATCAGAATGTGGTAAGAGTTCAAGTATAAGACAGCCTCAGGGGTCGCAAGCAGCCCGGTACCAATTGTTGGGTCGCCTGAGAAGGTTAATGCCTCAGGCAAAGTGACAAGTGGTATCTACGACGAGTAAAGAGAGAAGCGAGCATGTATGGCGAGCCTAGATGTGATCATTTCTTTTGTAGAGAGAAGGTAGGAAGGAAGTATATTTTAGACCCTGGAGAGAGGTGGTTGTGGTGATGTTAGAGGTGTTTCCTCGTGGACTTGGATATAAGTATTTACGCAGGTGCAGCTGTGGCAGGATTGTTCTCGTAAGTATAGTAGTGAAGACTATATTGGCGCGCGTTTGTTTTGAGACTTATAAGGAACATTCGGGACGAATGTTTCTAAGGAGGGGAGAATGTTATACCCCGTATTTCGGTATGTACGTAAGGACGTACGTAGAAAAATTTGAAATTTGTACTAAGGCTTGGCCGAATTAATTTTGTTCACAACACCCGTTTAGAGTCGTTTTTGAAAACGTTTTCACGGCTTTCGTGGGAATTTCGGTATGTCGTTTTAATTTTGCGGATTTTTCCAGAGAGCGAAGCGTGTTGGGCCAACAAGAGGCGCCACTTGGCACCTCCCGTTGGCGGACGTGAGAGCTTCGGTTGTGGCGATTGGAATGGCTTTAGTTGGTAGGATATTTGTGTGTTAGTTGGTTAAGGGGCACTTGGCAAGATCTTGGCCCTACACTTGCCTTGCACTTGGCAAGATCTTGGCCATTGGTTGGCCTTTGGTTGGCCTATAAATACCACCCTATGTTGAAGACTTTCTTCATCCTAAAATCTTCTAAGTGTTAAAATCCCTCCCTCTCCCTTCTTGTGGTTCTCGTCCAAAAGCCTTCCCCCTCCCCCTTGGCCGAGAGTTCCCCCCTAGTGGGGTAGGCCGAGGGGTATACACCCCCCCTCCTTGGGGTGCTAGCCGTGGGGTACCCCCCCCCCCTAGCCTAGTTGTTTTCGTATAATACCCCCCCTCTTGGTAGAAATACTCTCAAAAGTATTGTTATAATGCCCAAATTACCTTAGCCGTATACCTTGTTGTATTCTAAGGTTATACATACAAAATGCCCGAAATACTATTATACTTCCTTAGTCACAAACCAAACCACTAGGAAAATCTCCATAGTCAGTTGGAGTATTGTGTAGAAGTTGGTTAGAACTTCTAAGGGTGGTTTAATAGCGGGTTGGGCGCTCGGAGTTGGAGCTAAGCGATTGCCCGGATCGACTTTAACCAGGATAATTATGGGCTTATCGAGGTAATTATCTTGTCCTCTATTGTAATTGGAATTACATATTGTTAGAATATATAGTTGAAGTATACTATATATAGAAGCGACGTAGTTATTGGCAATGTCTTTTGACTTAAGCTGAATAATACTTACAGCAATGTCTTGCGACTTAAGCACGAATTTAAAGAAGATTCTTGAGCGTAATTACTTAGGGCTGTATTACAAAGTAGACTTGTGAAGTAGTGCTGGAGTAGAATTGTACAGTTAGGGTTAGATGTATATCCCCAGGTTGGCTTGGTAGGCCTCGATAGAGGAGAGATTTCTGTTTGTTGCGGGGGAGGTGCCGAATTTTGGTAGAATGTTCTGCGATGAGATCTAAATATTAATAAAGCGCCTTGTGGCCTTATAGGTTGAGTACTACGGCGTGGCGCGATCTGCGGCTTAAGGAGTAGCGGCGATTGGAAGTACTTGGGCGTTTGCTATTGAGTCGATACTGCCGCGAGGTATGTGAACCTCTTCCTATCTCTTGGCATGATATGTGTGAACTATGTAGTGCACGGTAAACGTCATGTGCTAAATGTATTTGGTTGGTTTATAACATAAAGTGTTATAACGACTTTATGGGAAGTTGGTTATAACGACTTTATGTTGGTAAGAAAATACTTGTGGTTTTAAAAGGTAAGCGATTTGAACTATAAGCGGCGTGTTATGTGTTAATAAAGAACTTGAAGTATTTCAAAAGATTTTTGAATCATTTCAAAAGAAGTAATACTTGATTTGTTTTGAAAACTTAAGAGTTATGCTAGCGTTATGGAAAGTTAGGTATAACGTCTTAAGAATGTTTTCTTGATTTTGGAAATCGAATGTGTATCGACAAACCAACTGCGGCGTTTATAAGAGGAAATGTTTTTAATAATTAAGTATTATTAAAACCGAGAAACTTCCATCTGCATAGAAGCTAAGATGAGACAAAATGATATTTCCTAGATGCGCATGTTCTTTGTAATAAGATTGTTATAAACAAGATTATCCTACTCACATAAGACTTATGTTTCTCAGATAGTTTAAAGGAGAATTATATTCTTAAATAAATAAGACTATGAACTACGAAACCTTTCTATAATGAGAAACTTGAACATTGGAAATTAGGCAAACTTGATCATTGGAAAAGAATGTTGCTACTTGATTTTACAAAGAGAAGTAATTGATTTACTTTAAAAGGATAGTCACTCTATTTTATACTACGGGTATTGTGTGACGTTGGGAAAGTAACGTATCTTTTAAAGAGTTAATGTATGAAGTACTTTGGGGATAAAACCCCGAACTTGTTGGCATATAGTAGAAAGTACCTTGTGTGTATAACCTGATTGTGTTGGTTTGTGATAGCACAGTAATGCTTCTTGTTGATTGATAAGTAAACATGCTAGGATGCTACGTGTGTTAGTATCTTGTGATGTTGTGTAAAGGATTACCTTTGTTGTGCTTATGTTGCTAACGATTGTTGTGTTAGTATTTTACATCACTCATCTCTTGAGATGATTCCGAGTTAAGCTGCCCTCCGTCGCGGGTAGACTCAGCGGGTCGATGGACACATGATTGAGAATACCTGCGTACGAGTCCGGGGCTATCTGCGGAGCTACGAGAGTTCCAGGTTAGTGTGCGTCCGTTATGGGCATGCGGTCCATGTGGCCCTGCGGACTGCGACGTCCAGGACGATGCCGGGGAGTAGCTACCCTCGAGGCGGGGCATACCTCATGCGGGCGATGAGATTGGCCTATCGCGGGCTGCGGGAGTTCGAGGTTAGGCAGCGTACGTTGATCTGCGGGCAAGTGGCGGCTTTGATCATGTGACGGTCTAGGCAGATCTTATGATCTGATTCATGACCTTGTTGGTACTGTGGGTTTTAGTAATCGGCTATGCCTTCGTACTTACCCCCATACAGTTTTATTATGACACGTGGGACACAGTGTTCATGTGTGTTCCTTGGTGCTTTTATATCATAGGCCGGCGGTGAAGGTATTCCAGGCATGATTGATGTTGTGGGCTTTGAGACCCATTGTTATACTTGAGTGATGACTTGAGGCGTGAGTCCACGACTTGACATGGCCGCTTTGTTGTAAAGCTTGTAGTTTGGTTATCATACGTATCTCTGCTTTATATAGTTGCTATGATTTCATTTCTGATATGTATTTTCGATTTCACGTACTAAATTTTTGTGTTATCGACCTCATGTGGCTGCGTTCATGCCGCAGTTGAGGTACACGATCGTTGATCCTAGCTCTCGAGGTCACAGTTTATTTGGGAAGCTCCGTTTCTCGGAGAGCTTATCGGTGGTATAGACCGCAATATGTCGTAAGTGTTTACGTTCGGGGTTTGGCGGGGCCCTGTCCCATCATTGTTGTCATATCATTCGTAGAGGTCTGTAGTACTGTTGTGGGCAGAAATTGTAAGAGGGTTTGTAAAAAGGATTAATCTGTTCAAATTGTTATTTATATGTACTGACGGTAACCGTTTTTGGTTAGCCTGTCTTCTTATTTCACTGTCTTATTACATTGGTTTCATGTATTGTCTTTATGTTCGATTACTCGATGTTGTATCACTAGGGTGCGGTAAGGCACGATCCACGGGCCGAGCGGGTCGTGACATTCACGCTGCGACTAACACGAAAACTCTCTTTCAGGATTTTTCTATTGGGATACACTTTCTGATACACTCATGAACCTTGGGTTTAAGTCTTGTGAACAAAGGATCACAAACTAAAAAATTTCTTGTGAGTGGATGGCCAAACCCGAGAGCATGTCTTGCTAAGCTCTAAGTTCTCTCAATTTTTTCTAAGTGTAAAATGCCAAGTCTTGCACTAGTATGATATATAAAACACATTGGAGGGTGCAGATTACAGCGTATGTAAAAATTGGATGAATGGGATCGAGCGAATGGCTCTTGACTTGGTCGACAATGTCAAGCTCTTAATTAGCAAGACTTTCTCATCTTTTCAATTGTCAAATGACCCATTTGCCCTTGAATAATTCGACCAAGCCGTGTGGGAGGGTGCCACATGTCGCCTCCCGTTCGTCCATAAAATTAGTAACCTCGTGGGCCCCACAAAGCGTAAAATTCCTCGGGTGGGCCCAGCGTGACCAAATCAAGTAAAATAAATTTCCATAATGTTAATAAGTTCCATACTCTTCAAATAATGCATTTTGAGAATTCAATTCTCAACAACGAACATTTTTCCTTTGACGTCAGGAAGATTTTACTGTCGGAAAAACAATTCTTCCTTTCGTATTAATTTCCAAGTCTTGATTCCTTACGTACATTCTCTTATACATGTCTGGACTTACGAGTGTAACACCGGGCACCCAAGTAGACATACATCGTGTGTCGAATATAAAACAAGTCATGAAATAATATGAAGTGAAAATGTTTATCGAGAAAAGTTGCCTTCGGCATATATATATAAAACTTGAACCCGAGCAGTTACATCCCTTTTACAAACTATTTATACCCGTATTTCCGAGTATGCGTGAGGCGTGCGTCAAAGTTTAGCAAAGTTTAGGCGTGGGGCGTTTTTTTGGCGCAACTCTACGAAGAATCGTTTTTGGCGAAGCGTTTTACTAGACTCGCGTAGGATAAATTCGGCTATGCCATTTCTAATTTTTGCGGATTTTTCCGAGAGGCGAAACACTTTGGACCAGCGGGAGGCGACACTTGTCACCTCCAATTGATGGGCGTGAGGCGTTCGTAGGGCGAATGGATGGCTTATTTTTGTCTTGGAGTTGGTAGGATATTTTTGTGTGCAAGTGGATAAGTACACTTGCCTAATCTTCAGCCTTACACTTGCCTTGCACTTGGCATAATCTTGGCCATTGGTTGGCCTTCCCTTGACCTTTAAATACCCCACTTGTGATGCACAGTTCTTCCTCCACAAACAAGCTTTCTAAGTCTTGAAAATCCTCCTCTCCTTGAAGCTTTTCGTCCAAGCCTCCTTTCCTCCCCTCGAGAAGCCTTGGCCGAATACCCCCCCTCTCAAAGAAGCCCTAGCCGAAACACTACCCCCCCTCCCGTGGTAGAAGAGTTGCCTTCTCGTCTTGTTATAATGCCCAAAATACCCTAGGCCACATCCCTTCGTACTTAGTAGAAGTTGTGAAGAACTTCTAAAGGTTCTTGGAGCTATCGGAGCGTACAACTTAGGAGCTAAACCTTGCTGGGATCGCGTATATCTAGGATATTATTGGGCACTGAGGTAAATAAACTTACCCTTCTTTTATAATTAGAGAATGCATCTTGTAGAAGTATAAGATTAAGTATTAAATACTTAGAAGAATATTCACGAATAGAATTGAATTTGTTATCACGATGAGAAGGGTATAAAAGAAGAATAATTGAACTATACTTACATAAAATTGTTTTTCATAGTAGACTTATATAGCTCATAGGGTATGGAAGTGCTGCCGGACTTTCCGTAGAATTGAGAACCCTCTGTTTAGAATGACCTACAGTAGTCTAGACTTTGATAGATATGCGTGACTATTATAGGCTGATTCTCGTGTGCGACATATTCGACTTGGCGGTGGATTTCGCGAAGGTATGTGATTCTTCCTATACTTTTGAGCATGATATTTTAAATATATATATAGTGCGGTAGGCGTGCGTGTGTTAGCGAATAATAACTACGGCAATGTCTTTTGACTTAGCTGAATAATACTTACAGCAATGTCTTGCGACTTAAGCTGAATTATAAAGATCTTAAAAAGTCTTTCAAAGAATTATAAAGCAGTTTTGAAGAAGAAGAATAATTGTTTTAAAAACAAGAAGCTTAAGGGTTATACTAGCTTTATGGGAAGTTAAGTATAACGGCTTAAGTTTTATAAAAGAGCAGTTTACTTATGTGTTTATAAAAAGACTTGTATTGATTTAAGAAAGGTATAATAAGATGGTTTTGATGAGTAGACATATTGTGACGCTATGTGTGTTAGTATCTGGTAACGTTTGTGTAAAGGTCGATCTTACTTGTGCTTATGTTGTTTAACTATAAGTTGTTATGTTAATCTTATATCACTACTTTCTTGAGATGATCTGGGGTTAAGGCGCCTCCGTCTGCGGGGTAGACTTCGGTGATGCAGGACCGTGATTGAGAATACCTCATGCGGGTCGGGGGCCTATGCGGAGCTCAAGTTCGAGTTAGTGTGCGGGGTTATGCCTCATGCGGTCTATGTGGCCCGTGCGGACAACGAGTCGGGGCGATGCAGGGTAGCTACCTGCGATGCGGGGTTATACCTCATGCGGGCCTATGTGAGTGGCCTATGCGGACTCTGAGAGTCGAGTTGAGCTTGCGAGAATGATAATATGGGTGAGTGGCCTGCTTGATCATTCGCGACCTAGAAAAAGACACATCACGATTTACTATTGTTGCTCACTGTTTATGATGTGGCACTATATGCGATTACATTAGTTGTTTAGATGCGTATTTGTAAAATTGGTTTTAAAGTGATATGATTTCATTTAAGTACTTTCTGATTTCACATACTTAGTACATGTTGTCTTGACCTCCTTGAGTGCGTTCATGCGGTAATGGCCAGTGCTAGATCCATCCTTAGGATCTTTTCTTTGGTGTCGGGAGCTCAGTATTATAGGAGGCTCTACTTTTAGGTATGATCTCACGTATTGTAAGATAGTTTTGTACGATTCGGGGTATGGCGGGAAATTTGTCCGCCGTAGTGAATTACTTCTTTAGAGGTTTGTAGTCGTATTGTACATTTGGGATGTAAGCTATGAAACTTGGTTTATATATATTATCTTAGAAAGCGACTTTTCTCATATAAAGCGTATCTAAATTTTCATTTGATTCATGTCTTGTTTTATATTCCGATTTTCTACGATGTATGACTACTTAGGTGCGGGTAAGGCACGATCCACGGAAGCGGGTCGTGACACAAACTACTGCCTGGCTTGATGCTAAAGACCTCAGCGAATGTTATAACAACAGCGACGGGACGGGGCCGCCCGTACCACGAATGTAAGTACTCTGAGACGGGGACTATACGAATAAGCCTCGGAGAAGCGGAGCTTCCCAAAAGCTGTGATCCTATGGCGGATCGGCGGCGGTGTACCTACTGCGGCATGAGCGGCCCGGGAGGTCGTCTGGCAATTGCAGTATGTGGCCCGAAAATCGTAAATGAAATCACGATAGTCATATAAAGCGAAGGCATATATTGTCACGACCGAGCCAGGCGCGGCGGTGCCCTACAGGCACCGTTCGGTATACATCGAGAGAACAGCGGCGGAACATACAACATAAACACGTGTGTAAAAATAATATACAACCACGGGCTGGCGATAAGGCGCCTTCCGTAATATAAACAAAGTCAAAGTACAACTTTGACTCGGTTCTTATAGCCCAACCACGTATGTGAATACGGACCTCTAGGAATAACAAGCGTGGCGGAACGGGGCCGCCGTACCACGAATGTACATAATCTACAACATCGGGGAAGAAGCGTACCAAAAGAAAGACAAGCCTCAGGAGAATGGAGCAGGCGTCGATAAGTGATCACAGAGTGTGGATCCATAACACCTTACCACTTTCTGTGGCGTGAGCAGCGGCCAGGAAGGGGTCGATGCCATGATATGTACTAAGTATGTAAAGCGTGAAATCTTTGTAATTACAACATAAGTTTAAAGAAAGCGGGAGACATGTATGATAACAAAATTACGATTACGATTGCCTTACTATGATGAGAGTGCAATGAGAGAATCGTCTGATATCACAATAGCGGTCTCCGATCATATCATGGGTAGCGAACCCTAAAACCGGTGGTATAACGTCTTGGGGTTCCTGCCCCTCATTACTCTCTTACCACAGGCGGTGGTATAACGTCTTGGGGTTTGCCCGCCGTTTATACTCTTACCACGAAGAAGATAATGCTTGTGGTGGTATAACGTCTTGAGGCTTACCCGCCGTTTATACTCTTATCTGGAGAAGGTGGTATAGCGTCTTGGGGTTTGCCACGGCGATACTCTTACCTATCTCGTCTGGCCGTCATACTATAATTAAGCAAGTTAGCAATCCCCTAACTGCTTATTAGTCTTATTCATCTACACTCGTTTTAGTTACTTAAGGCCTTATCGTTTCTTTTATAAGAATCAGGGCATTTAACCCGAAAGGACCGCGTGCTTCTATTCTTTAAAGCGAATGACTCGTTTTAGAAGAAAGCTTCTAAGACACTAGTAACCCTAGTATCAAGTCAAATTACATTTCAAGACAAGTCCTGATACCTTTAAATTAAAGTCGGTTTCTAAATCAAGTGACTCTTTTCTTATTAAAATCTTAGGCAATTGATACCTTAAAATCAATTTGCCTTTCATTAACCAAGCCGTTTACCTTTGCATAAAGTCGATATAACCAACTCCCATAAATCGTTATATTCACTTTATACCTTAATCAAGTACATTTTCCTATCCAAGGGACTTATACGATTAAAGCGACAAAAGTATCACATCTTTAAATCCGCAAGTCCAACTTTACTAAGACTTAAGGCGTTCTTAATATTTTCAAATAAGTGAGTTAACTTCCTAACTCACGAGCTTGGCATTTTATAAGGCTAGTAAGGAATGTCAAAGTCTTGTCGTCTCTGAAGTACTATATCATGAAACTAGTCATGCTCGAAAGATAGGAAAAGTTCTACATACCTCGTCGGGTCAAACAACTTGCAAGTACAAAGTCCGCGTAGTATGTCGACCTATAATATTCACAATCGTCTATTAAAGCCTTGCTTCAATCGTAGAATATTATAAGTGTTAAGTCTCTATTTTCTACGGAAAATCGGACGGCACCTCCTTTGTTTCTACTCATTTTGCCACCTCTTTACGAGGCGAATACAATAACCAAACAGCCCCGATTGGCTCGCGCCAATTTATATAAAGTAGTCGATCTGATGCATAACTAAACAGCCCCGATTGGCTCGCCAAACCTATTATACATATCAATCTAAACATGATTCACGTGGCGATATCAGCTTTAACAAGGATTTCTATCAATTTCCAAGAGGAGAGGAAGTCTCTTACCTTTGGGTTAGCCAAAGCTCTCTTTCTTGACTTCTATTCCGTCAAACTCGTCGCTTGTGAGTTTCCCACAAGCTTACCCGACACTTTGCCTTCTTCTGCCGCTCAACAACACCCACTAAGCTAGGTCTTTCTCAAATCTCAAGAGAGGAGGAGAGGGGTTTTTAGGTGTTCAAGGTGAAATGACCAAGTATTTCAAGACTTGGTCTTAAAATAGAAATTGTTTTAGTAGTCAACAAGATGGGAGGACACTTGTCACCCTCCATGCTCTTTCGAAAATATCCATGTTTTTAGCAATTCCATGAGAAAAAGTCCGCCTTGGTGCGCGGCCACCTACGGCGCGCGGCTGAAACCTCGAGATCTTGGGACTAGTGGCGCGCCCTGGCGGCGGCGCGTGTGCTGAACACGATACGAAAATCCTTCCTCTGCGCTCTTGAATTTCGCCCATGCCCCTCGCTCAGATGTCCCTCGGCGAGTGGTTTGTTGCGTTGGAAACTAGACTAAATCAACTGAATACTAGGCTAGCTAAACACCCCGTACTATAAAAAAAAATATTGGGGTACAACATTCCCGAAGACTTAAAATCCGTTCGACCGTGGTTGCCAACTTATCTTATATTTGAATTTAGGGGTGTAACATTCTTCCCGCTTAGAAACATTAGTCCCGAATGTTCTTTGAGTCAAACTTAAATAGCGACATAGTTTCCTTTCACGTCCCGACATACGAGAATGCCACACAAGCATTTAAGCAAAGAAATGCTTGATTAAAACGACAAGTAAGGAAGATGAATTACTGAAGGTGTAGGAAATAAGTGAGGATACTTCCCGCCAGCGTGTCCTCACTCGCCTCCCAAGTCATCTCCTCTCGGTTATCATTCCTCCACGGGACTTTGTGAGCTACATCGCTTGGTCATGATCGCTTTGACACGGCGATCGAGTATCGTATGGGACTCTCCTCATCGATAACCCTCTGTCACTGGACCTCGCTAGTAGGAAAACTCTCATTGGATCACCGATACACTTCATGACATAGAAACATGGAAAACGGATGTCGCCTCAACTCGATGGCGGATCGACTCGTAGAGCAACGCGCCCGCTCTACGAAACGATGCGGTAGGGCCCGATGTACCTTGGTGAGTTTCCCCTGCTAGAATCTCGTCACACCGCCGTGGGTGGCGCTTGAAGACCCAATCGTCGACTGGAACTCCAAATCTGCGCCCGATTATCCGCGTAAGACTTGCGACTACGAGCTGCTAACGATCTCTCTGGATAAGCGCCGCCTTATCCGGCCTGCTGTACCAAGTGCAGGCCAACTAAGCGTACCTGCGCCCGTCAGACCAACGATCGGCGACTGCGTTTCGCCCGTATAAAGCCTCGTATGGCGCCGTCGTATCTTTGGAATGGTAGTTGTTGTTGTAAGCAAACTCCACGAGGCAAATGATCCTCCAGCTACCGGAAATCAATCCGCGGGCTCGGCATATCCTCGAGTGTATGCGGATGATGCGCTGCTGCACTGCCGTCGATCGAGGATGAAAAGGCGTCTTTGAGACTGCTGTGTCCCCCAAACCATACGGAAAGACCTCGAGAAATTGGCGTAAGCGGGCTCCCCTATCGGAAATAATCGACCTTTGGGACAGTGCGGCCTCGCAATCTCACGATGTACAATCGGGCATAGTCTCGGTGGCGTCGTCATTGGAAGAAATGGGCTGATTTCGTCGGCTGTCAGCAATAACCCAAATGAGTCGTGCTTCCTCGAGTGCGAGGTAACCTGTAACAAATAGTGTCTCCAAATCTTGAGGCATGAATAATGCGACCAATTCTAAGTCATGGGTAGGGTAATTCCTCTCGTACTTAAGCTGCCAGGGAAGCATAGGCTATCACGCTAGTCTTTGCGTGAAACACACGCAACTCGATGCAGGCGTGCGATAAATCACATAACGTCTAACCGCCGGAAGAGTAAAGCTGGGCCGTAGTCAGCCTTTCCTTGACCGGCGGAAACCACGCTGCATGACCTGCATCGCTGGAACTTGCATGCAGGTCGGCTAGTCGATGGTCTTTGAAATCGAAGCAAGCGCTCTACAAACCTACGATAATACCTTGCGATACAAGCTGCACCTCGGTCGGAGTAGTAGGTCTCGGCGAGACTTAGCGCCTCAATCTTTGCGTATCCGCGAACACCGTCAGCGATAATATGCGGGAATGCCGCGAGGCCACCAAAACTCAGCAGAGAACTTGGCGAATAGCTGGCTCGGAGAATCCCAAGTACAATCCTGAGTGATCTGCGTCTCTGCTCTGTCAGTGAATAAGCCGGGATGTCATCAATGAATGCAATCACAAATGTATCCAAAAATGGCTTGAACACGGTTCGTCAAATCCATAAATCTGCTGGGCGTTGGTCAAACCGAAAGACATAACCACTAAACTCATGGTGCCCATCTAGGGTCACGAATGCGATCTTTGGGATATCTGCCTCTCGAACTCGAACCTGATGATAACCAGACCGCAGGTCTATCTTTGAGAAACACCTCGCACCCTGCAACTGGTCGAACAAATCATCAATCCTGGGGAGGGGGTACCTATTCTTAATGGTTACCTTATTGGTACTGTAGTCGGCACACGTCTGCGGCGTCCACGTCTTCTTCACCTAGAAACAACACCCGGCGCTCCCGGGGAGAATCTGGCTTTGATAAAGCCTTTTTCGACAAATCTTTGGTGGTCCTTGATTCCCTCGACTCGGCGGGTGCCGTCTGTATGGCGGAATGGAAATAGGTCGAGTGTTTGGTAACGTGTCAATACAAAACTCAATCTCCCTCTCAGGAGGGATACGGAAAGATAAATGCAGAACACGTCGGAAACTCCTAACGGCAGGCGGAAGAAGCGGCACCTCGGTCTACGTATCAAATACCGAACCCGGATGATAGATGTAACCGCCCGGCACCATCTTACAGCCGAGGTGAAATAAACCTACCCACCGGCGTCTTTGTGTTGCCCCTCACTCGATAAGCGGCTCGCCGGCTGGAACCGAACCGACTGTCCTACGGTCAGCGTTGGCATAACGAAGCGACGATCCGTACCAGTAATGACGTCAAAATCTGTCATCTCGGCTCTATCAAGTCTGCGAAAGTGCGGCGTAAATATAAGCCGGACGACCTGCGGTGCACATACGGCTAACAAGATCACCGGGCGTAGCTACCTCAGCGGCTCTGTCGACGGCTCTATCCGATTCTACCCATGATAAGAGGGACACGTAGGACAAAGGTAGAACTTTGGATCTATCAAGCGTAAGCATCGCGGCTGAAATCGATAAAAGTACGTGGCGGCGTCGGGAAACCTCACGATCTGGCGGTGGCTAATGAATATATGCGGTTCGAGGACCGCTAGAACTAGAACCACCGCTCGACCTCTGCGGCTGCTGTCAGTGAGTACCACACCCTCGGGCGCGTAACCTGAAGGAGAAAGACCCGGCAAGCGATCCGTCAATTTGTCTTTGTACTACCACGTCTTGCCTCTGAGCGGACAATCTCTCTTGAATGGCGGTGGCCACACAAGTAACAAGCTCCGAAGCTGCGACACTCGCATACAGTGGAACCTACCACCACTGAGCACTTGAGGTGTGGGTGGTCCCGTCGGTGTGGTTCTGCCCACTGAAATCCTGTAGTCCGGAGCCACGACTGCTCTGGCCCGGCTTAGGCGTCGGACCTCTTGCGAGCCGTAATGAGCACTCTGTGCTTTGGTGTGGACCTCTCTGCTTTGAGGCTGTCGCCTCGAAAGCTACTGAGACCACGATGTCGCAGCCTCTTGGGCTGGCTGCATCCAATCACGGTCCTCACTGCTCTCTATCCTCTATCCACGAGCATAGGCTGCGTCTAGCAATATCCATGCAGGTGAAGAGCCACCCCCAAGCATCACGTAATCATATGCCAGTCAGCCCGTCACATGTGATGAACTCATCCGCCATGCTAGCTACAATAGTATGCGCGTGCAGCAAGTCAAACTCAGCTATACTCCCCAGCAGTCCTCAGTTACGCCTCGAGTCAAGAATCATCTGCAGGCTCTCCTCGTCTCGGGAGGCAAAAAGTGATCCATGAAGGCCTCTGTAAACTCCTACGAACAGCTAGAAGAGCATCGTCACCTCTCGAAAGCAACCACGACTCAAACGGTTCAGCATATGGCATAGCCGGTAGGAGGCTGAGTGTAACGAACTCTGTCTCATGAAGCCCTAAGAACTGCATGGTCATTTGTAGTTTATCGAGCGAACTCCTGCGGATCCTCGTGGACCTTGAACCGTAAAACTTCGGTGGATGACATCCCGGAAAATCCCTAATCCATAAAGCATCGGCTCTGGGTCAAGTTTGCTGCTCACTCATTGTTGCCCGGCTACTATCTTGGTCAATAACGAATCTGCTCCGTAGTCTCTATGCTCGGTGGTGGTGAGGCTGGAGAGTGCAGGTATCGGAACCTCTGGAGCTCTTGCCGCTCTGGCTCCTCTAAAGCTGGGCGTGGGTGAACTTGCCCGACCGCCTACTACCTCGGGCATACTCGTGCACGAGCCGTGTAACCCTCTTAGTCAGCTAGCGTCTCCTGCTTTGCGCGCCTACGGGCCTGGTAGCCAGGTGGAGGCATGGCTGTTTTCATAAGAAGAGGTCGGAGAGGATTCAACCTAATAGGCGACTCTAATGCGATCTCGGAGAGAAGAATGAAACCAATCCTAAATGTCACTGCGGCCTCACGATTATAGATGTGGTGCGCCTTGCAGATAATCAAGACTACTAGACGCGATGCGGGACACTTCAGAAGGACTAGCGCTCTGATACGTCACTTTTGTCACGACCAGCCCGGGCGCTGGGTGCCCTACACAGGCACCCGTTCGAAATATACATCGAGCAGCGGCGGAACATACACAACATAAACACGTGTGTAAAAATAATATCACAACCAGGCTGGCAGGTAAAGGCGTCTTAGTAATATAAACAAAGTCAAAGTACAACTTTACTTCGATTCTTATAGCGACCCACGTATGTGAATACAGGACCTCAGGAATAACAAGCGTGGCGGGACGAGGCCGCCGTACCACTGAATGTACATAATCTACAACATCGGGGAAAAGCGTACCAAAGAAAGACAAGCCTCGAATGGGCTTAGGCGTCACGATAAGTGATCTGAAGTGTGGATCATGACACCTTACCCTCTGCGGCATGAGCGCGGCCAGAAGTCAGTACACAATATGTACTAAGTATGTAAAGCGTAAAATCACGTAATTACAACATAAGTTTAAAGAAAGCGGGAAACGTGTATGATAACAAAATTACGATGCGGTGCCTTACTAACAATGAGAGTACAACAAGAGAATCATTTAATATCACGATAGCGGTCTCCGATCATATCATGGTGGCGAACCTAAAACCGGTGGTATAACGTCTTGGGGTTCCTACCCCTCGTTTCTCTCTTACCACAGGCGGGTGGTATAACGTCTTGAGGTTTGCCTCGTTTATACTCTTTACTGCGAAGAAGATAGTGTGGTGGTATAGCGTCTTGGGGCTTACCCGCCGTTTATACTCTTATCTGGAGAAGGTGGTGCCTTAATAGCGTCTTGAGGTTTGCCCTGACGATACTCTTACCTATCTCGTCTGGCGTCATACTATAATTAAGCAAGTTAGCAATCCCACAACTTCTTATTAGTCTTATTCATCTGCTCATTTTAGTTACTTAAACACTTTATCGTTTCTTTTATAAGAATCCGGGCATTTAACCCAGGACCACGTACTTCTATTCTTTAAAGCGAATGACTCCTTTTAGAAGAAAGCTTCTAAGACACTAGTAACCTAGTATCAAGTCAAATTACATTTCAAGACAAGTCCGATACCTTTAGAATTAAGTCGGTTTCTAAATCAAGTGACTCATTTTCTTATTAAAAATCTTAGGCAATTGATACGCAAAAATCAATTTGCCTTTCATTACTTAAAGCCATTTACCTTTGCATAAAAGTCAATATAACGACTCCTTAAAGTCGTTATATTCACTTTATACCTTAATCAAATGCATTTTATATCGAGGACTTATCTGATTAAAGCGACAAAGTATCACATACTTTAAATCCCTTCCAAGTCCCTTAACTTTACTAAGACTTAAGACATTCTTAATATTTTCAAATAAGTGAGTTAACTTCCTAACTCACTTTGACTTGGCATTTTATAAGGCTAGTAAGGAATGTCAAAGTCTTGTCACGTCTCTAGTACTATATCATGAAACTAGTCATACTCGAAGATAGGAAAAGTTCTACATACCTCGTAGGTCAAACCACTTGCAAAGTACAAAGTCGCCCGTAGTATGTCAACTTTATAATATTCATATCGTTATTAAAGCCTTGCTTCAATCGTAGAATATTATAAGTGTTAAGTCTGTATTTTCTCGGAAAATCGGACAGCGCCTCCTTTGTTTCTCATTTGCCACCTCTTTACAGTAGAATACAATAACCAAAGCAGCCCCGATTGGCTCGCGCAATTTATATAAAGTAGTCAATACAATGCATAACTAAACATTGACCCAGTTGGCTCATGACCTATTATACATATCCAATCTAAACATGATTCCGTGGCGATATCAAGCTTAACAAGGATTTCTATCAATTTCCAAGAGGAGAGGAAGTATCTTACCTTTGGGTTAGCCACCCAAAGCTCTCTTTCTTCAACCTATTCGTCAGAGCTCGTCCTGTGAGTTTTTTTTCCCACAAGCTTACCGGCACTTTGCCTTCTTACCGCGCTCGACAACACCAGCTAAGCTAGGTCTCTCAAATCTCGAGAGGAGGAGAGGGGTTTTTAGGTGTTCAAGGTGAAATGACCAAGTATTTCAAGACTTGGTCTTAAAATAGAAAGAGGCACATTTAAGTAGTCAACAAGATGGGAGGACACTTGTCACCCCTCATGAGACTCTTCGAAAATATCCTGACACCTGTTTTTAGCAATTCCATGAAAAAGTCCCGTAGTGCCTTGGCCAGCGACCACTCGGCGCCGCGGCTGAAACCTCCGAGATCTTCAGGACTAGTGGCGCCGTGACCCTATTGGCAGCAGCGCGCGTGCTGAGACACGATCTGAAAATCCATCCTCTGCGCACTCTTTGAATTTCTAACGCCCGTACCCTCCGCTCCGTGTCATAAACCCGGCGGTGGTTTGTTGCGTTGGAAACTGAACTAAATCAGAATACTAGGCTAGCTAAACACCATACTATAAAAAATATGTTGGTACAGCATTCCCGAAGACTTAAAATCCGTTCGACACATGGTTGCCAACTTATCTTATATTTGAATTTGAGTGTAACATATATGATAACCAATTTCGATACACTTGATATGTGTGGCTGATGCATATCAGTCAGAGGGACTCATGCGCCAAAGTCATAACTCAAATATAACCATGGGTCGCTACATGCCAAAGCCAATATCAATCATGCCGGTGGAATTCGCCATAATTTCGCCGCTCATAACTTGGCGATCCGTGATACTAAAAGCACGCAAGAGAATACACATGAACACGAGTCCGCTATGTCGCTAATAAAAGCCGTGCGCGGGGTAGAAGTGCGAGAGGCATAGCCGAGCTACTAAAACCCACAGTACCAACAATGCCATAAAGCGTATCCGCAGGGTCTTTCCTGGGCCGCGCACGTGATCGAAGTTGGCGGCAGCTCGCCATGATATCGATGTGCGCGTCAATCCTGGAACTTCCGCGACTCCGTGATAGAGCCGCTTGCATGCCAGGCCAGCGTGAGGTATTCCCGCGCTCCGAGTGTAGCTTCTCCTCGACGCATCATCCTGGACTGCGTAGTCCCGCGTAGGCCACGTAGACGCGTGGCGCATAGACACTTTGCGCACTAACACGGAACTCTCGTGAGCTACTGCGTGGAGTCCCTGGACCCATGCGTGAGGTATTCTCGAATCATAGTCAGCCTGGTGCACGAGGTATACCTCGCATGAAGCGACAACCTTCCCAGGTATAACATGTCCAAGAGGTGAAGTAGTACAATACTATCATAACGAGCTTGACGTTGTTAAACAGCATAAGCACAACAAGAAACCCGCGCACACAAACAATCCACGAGACGCTAACACGCGTAGCATCACTAACGTGTTTACTGTATCAAACCAACAAGCGAAAAGTATTGCAAGGCTATCACAAACCAACATAGTCAAGTTATTCACACAAGGTACTTGCTCTATTTTATGCCTGACAAGTTGGGTTTTTATCCCCAAAGTACTTCTATCGTTATCTCTTTAAAGATCCTGTTTCTTTCATGAAAGTCACCACGATACCCGTAGTATTAAAATAGAGTGACTATCTTTTTAAGTAAAGCAAAACAATTTCCCTTTTTAAAGACAAGTAACAATCTTCTTTTCCAAAAGTTCAAGTTTGCCTAAGTTGAATACTCAAGTCTCTTATTTTTTGAAAGGTTTAAGTAGTTCATAGTCTTAATCATTAATAATATAATTCTCTTTTAAAACAGATTTAAGAAACATATGCCTTATGTGTAGGTAGGTTATTCTTGTTCATAACAATCTTATTAAAGCGTGTAGTGATCTAAGAAATGTAATATCATTTTGTCTAAATCTTAGCTTCTATGCGGATGGAGGTATCTCTGGTTTTACCACTAATAATACTTAATTAGTCAATACATTTCCGCTTTGTGGCTGCGATGGTTTTGTTCGATACTTATTCATTTTAAGGAGAATCAATACGAGGTGTTCATAAACAATTAAGTAAACCGTTCCTTTATCTCTCTTAGAAGTCGTTATACCTAACTTCCCTTAAAAGCCAGCTAGTATAACTCTTAGCTTGCTACAAAACCAAGTATTACTCTTTGCTGAAAGTTCTTAGTGCTTTTGAAATCTTGGTCTTATTATTTGGAGCTCGAGTCAAAGACATCGAAGTAAAAGCAATACGTTTAGTTAACACACGTCGTCTACCCATTACTATATATATTCTTTTAAAATATCATGCTCCCAAAGAGGATAGGAAGAATCACATACCTCAAGTGGCGATTATACGACAAATAGCAAAGCGCTAAAAGCTAAGCTATAATGGCTAGCGCTTGTCCCCTTTTCCAGAAGTAGAACATGCTAGTTGCGGAACTTTCAACCTATAAAGGCCATATACATCTATCAGCGACTAGACTACTGCAGCGTAGAATATTAAGCGGAGGGTTCTACATTCTCGGAAAATGCAGCGGCTGACAACTTCCACTGCAGTTAAACCTCTGCAGTACGTAAATACTGATCTATATGTGAAATCTGATTTAATCTTAACTCTTTAATATTCTTAGATGTGATTTCAATTTCAATTCTCTTCTGCTTATACCCATCACATTACTTTTATATCTTATACTCATTTCTACTGTATAACTACGGTATGTAATTTCCAATTACAATAGAAGGAACTAGTATTTACGCAAATCAGTCAAAGCAAGTATCAGATTTAATGTCGATCTGACAGCATTTAGCTCTTACTCTGGGCGCTCGAACGCCATCCAAACAACCCTTAGAAGTTCTACATAACTTCTTATCTTCATATGACCGGCTATGAAGATTTTCCTTGGGGTTTCGTTTTTGTATTGAAGGAAGTATAATAAATATATTTACTGGGCTTTTAGTATAGGGGTAACCTTGGAATACTACTGAGTATTTGGGCGAAGGTATTTTGGAATAACAATACTTGGAGAATACTTTTTCTACCAAGGGGTTGTTTCGACCAAGGCTTCACAAGCCAGGTAGGGGTGGATTTTTGGGCAGAGAGCTCTCTCTTAAGAGGGAAGGATTTTTGCCTTGGAGATTTATCAAGTGAGTATGAAGAATAAGTCTTGCACTTGAGGTATTTATAGGACTTTCGATGGCGAAGATTAAAGGCAGAGTGGAGGCAAGTTGAGGTGTAGATTTGGACAGAGTGTGTGTGGGTCCCACCTTATCCATCTACTACACAAATATCTGGCAACAACATTGACCCGAAGGTTTTAGGCCCCTGCAAAATGAAAAAAGCGGTGCCATAGGGGTGAAATCTGCGTCCACCCATTTGCCAGCAGAGGTGACACATATCGCCCTCGTTGATCCAATCAATATTTCATCTCTCGGAAAAATCAGAAAAAAAATTAAAAATGCTTATACTTGTTAGTAATTTTCCGCCCACTTGAGAGTTCGGAAAACTTTTAAATCGAAAAACAATTCTTTTAGCTAGTTGTGCACTAATTTCGTCCATATGCCTACTTAAGGCTTGAACTTTTATCTGTCTGTCCTACACCTACATCTCTGGAAATGCAGGGTATAACAATGTAGCGCTTACATGTTGTATATAAGTAAATTGGTTATCATATATACCTCACTATTTTATATAGACTATGTGTGATTTTAATTCACAGTATTTTGGATTTGACATACTTGGTACCTTTTATGCGGCCTCGGCCTTCGGAGGTGCAAATTACGTCCTACTGCGCGGTAGAGGGTACGCTCCGAGTCGTTGATCCTCGCTCGAAGGATCGCATGATTCGTTGTTTTGGAAGCTTCCGTTTCTCGGGAGGCTTATCTTTTAGTATGATTCCACGAGATTGTAGGTACTTGTCATCATTCGAGTATGGCGAGCTGTCATCGGAAATCATAGATTGATTATAAAATTCTTAGAGTTTGTAAATCTTGTTGTAAGGCGAGGGTTTGTAAATGATACTTCATTCGGAGTTTTTGTTTATATATAAATGTCAAGAACGGCGACATCTTACCAGTTAAGAAATGCTGCCTCTTTTATTGTTTCATATCTTTTTGATTCTTATTTCAGCCCGATTTTCTACGATGTTGTATCAGTAGGTGCCGAGGTAAAAGGCACGGTCAGCGGGCAGGAAGGCGAGGTCGTGACAAAGTGGTATCAGGCGATTAGTCTTTCCGGAAAGTGTCTCTGGGGCCAAGGTTATGTAGTAGAGTCTTGATTATCGATTGTGTTGTGCTGTCCTTACATCCTATAATGGGAGGAAGTGCTAGGTCATTTGAGTTAGTTTTCCCATTCTTACCACTCTGCAGAGATCGTGTCTTAGAAGGGGTATGTTATAAGTTGGACCTCTGACAGCGTACTTAACTTACTAGATGTACCTTGCGGCTGCGAAAACAACCGGGGCCCAGAAGGGCAAAGCGGCGAAGAAGGCTGCGAGTAGAACTACGAGGGAATCACGAGGGCCGCAGACCCGACCATCACTTTGGGGATTTGTGCCCGTTTAAGAGAGTTACGCCGGCGTCGCCCGGCCATTGTTGAGTTTAACCGCGTAACGATTCTCACTGCGGCGGGAGTATATGAGCACTTGATTACGGCCAAGGAGGCCCGAGTATGGATTACAAAGGGGATGGATCACCATGTTACTAAGCTAGGATCAGCCCAGCAAGCGGAAGAGTATAAGTCGCATCGATATATCGGGCTGAAGCGATTATCTAGTAAAGGGTGTACAAAGTAGCTCTTGAGTCAAGCATGGACATTGCCCGCGTCACGGGCTTATATCGCGGCCGGGGCCCGAGAGCGTAGAGATCGTGGATTAACGAATCCCGTGAAGAGGGCGGAAGCAATGAAGATCCTTTGGTAAGCTTTCGAGCGGACCTCGCCGGCCAGTAGTTATGCAGCCTCACGCGATCTGAGTGGTCCTCGGACGCCCGGGTTTCGGAGTATCACGAGGAGTTGAGTGAGCTCAGGAGTTTTCAGTTCAGCGATTTACAAGGATTCTAGCCCGACTTGATTCGTTTCCCTCGATTGTAACATGCCCAGTAGGCGTCGTTCAAGGAAATGTAGTCTTTTCACGCAATGCTTGTTTTACTGCGGTGGCGAGAGCGTGTGAGAGAGAATGTCCTGGTAGGAGAGGATACGAGGTGGGATGACTCGACTAGGCCCTACGAGTCGATTCTTGATTAAATTGGATTCCACGGAGAGAAAGGGTGTTTGCAGGAGGAGAGCCACCCCCTTTGGTCAGTGTAAGCTGGTTGTGGCCAGGTAATAAATGCGTGGGGAGTGTGTGTACTCGCCAGACAACTTGCCCATGCCTGCGGCCAGCGGGCCATTTGCGAGAGAATTGTCCAGGCAATTGGCGCTTGGATATTTGCTGACTTTCGACGCCGGGATCGTGAGTACAGTTTCCTTCCCTTCTTTTGCTATAAGCCTACAGGCGGAGACTATGAATTAGAATTAAGCTTGATGATTTCACATGTATATCCTTAACCCTCTACAAGAGATTTGTATACGTGATATGATGATTTTATGTTAAAGTGTTATGTTTGGATAAGCGGCTGCATCAAAATTGTGATTTAGAGAACATGGTTAGTTGAGAAGGTAAGTTTAGAAATGAAATTACTGGCCTTAGAAGATATTATAGCAGTTGAGACGCTTAGATGTAAGTAAATGCTTGAGTAAAAGATTTCTGATTAGTGCTTTGTCGAAGTACTTGGTATCGTGAATGTATTGCGGGGATAATTTCGCATAGGTCGAAATAGCGAGATAAAAGTGGTAATTTTCAATTTTAGGCGAGAATAAGTAAGATTGTCGAGACGAAACAAGAATTGAAGGCGATAATGGGTTGCAGGTTGAAGAAGAATCGCGAGTCAACCCGCATGCCGGATTGAGGTAAGTCGATTTAGAGTAGTCCCGGCTAGGTGATAGGATCACGAGGTGTTAGAGCGGAGTTTAGAGTAACCATACGTCTGAGTTGCGTGGATAGATTACGACCAATAGTCGGGCGATGGGAATCGACCCGTCTTGTCTTTTCCCGATCGGGCTGTACTCGGCGGAGGTTATACGAGATGTTATATATCGAGGGAAGGATTGCTTAAAATTGGCTTTTGCAGGGATTCCACTTTTATTTTATAGCGAAGGCGTGGAAGCCGGTTTACGGCTATTTTCTTTTTTGAGGATTTTACGGGGAGTTAGGAACTAGGGTGAGTACCGATGTGTATTCACCGCCAGGGCGGCGGACCAAACATCGCATTTTATCAGGTGATTGAGAGATAGAGATTCCCCGAAGTAGAGTGTTTTGACTTGACCAGGAAGCGGTGAGGATTATTTGCCTACGTGTTGGTAGAGTATTATAATAGCTACCATTTCAGTGTTTGGATGACGCCTTATGAAGCCTTGTATGGCGAGAAGCGATAGAGTTGCTTAGGTCGATTGGTTCCGATGTTAGCGAGGACCGGATAGCTAGTCCATTACTTGATTCGTGAGGAATGTGGATAAAGCGAAACTTATCAAAAAGAGGTTATTAAGTGACCTCGAGTCACTGAGAGTCTTTGCGGTAATAAATGTCGTCAACACTTGGAGTTGAGATTGTGGTGGGTCTTCTTGAAAATTACCACTTACGGAAGGGTGTGGCGAGATTTAGAAAGTAGGGAAACTTAGCCCGAGTGCACTTTGGGCCTTTTTGGATCATTTGTAGAATAGGCCGAGGTTGCACATAAGTTAGCAGCTTTGCCCGTCCGGAGCTTAGGAGAAGCGATCTGTCCGATCTTTCATGTTGCTATGATTGGAATAGTATCGGAGATCCGTCAGTGTTCCCGATTAACCTTGACAACCAAGTTGAAGATAAGTAACCCGAGATTTAAAAAAAAAAGCGGAAAGCGATAGTGAAATGTGATACGTATAGTAGAAGAGTTGAGTATCACGAGGAGGGTCGGCCAGTGATGAAAGAAAAGCGAAGATGTGAAGAAGATGGAAGTTTTCCGTTTTATAAAGTAAAGATGTGAAGAAAGTATCCCCTTTGGACCGTAGGTGGAGCTAATATAGTATTGTTGCTCTGACTTTAGAGATGATTCTTCGTTGTAGCTCGGATGCTTGAGTTTTTGCGCGTCGTTGTATTATGGCCATGAGTGGCATAATTGGTTTAAGTAAGTATAGTAGGGAAGACTGCTCTAAGCCGCGAGGTATATTTAGAGACTTAGAAGGCATTGTTGGGAATGCGAATGTTTCTAAGGGAGGAAAATGTTATACCAGTGAGTTCGGAGTATGTAATATGCGTCACGCAGATATATAAACCCTAATTAGAGTAAGAATAAAAGAAATTGTTTTCCAACCGGAAAATATTCCGAACACTTGTGAAGGGAAATTATTTTACGTTTTTCAAAATTTAGGCCCGATGTATGGAATTTTAAGAGAGATAAATATTTTTGCAGACCCGATAGGAGACGGCGACGTGTCATGGAAGTCGAGATGCCATAATGTGGGCGTTTTTCCAAGACTGAGTGGGCAAGTGACAGAGTGGCCAAAGTCTTGCATGGTATTGCATGGCTTAAGTTGGGACGGTTTTTGCAATTGGTAGAGCTGCAAGTCGAATGGTCAAGAAGTCTTGCATGGCATTTGTGGGACAAGTGGAGAAAGGGAACTACAAACAATCTATACCCGTACCGTATTTCCCAAATCCCTAACCCTTGGTTGTCCTATATAAATACACCTCACAGATTGATGAAAATCTTTACCACACTTAGAACCTTGTTTAAAGTGGAAGAAATATTTTCCTCTCCTACAAAGATACTCGTCCAACACCACTTTACTTTCTTAGACAAATGTTGTCCAAGGATTCTTAGAAACTTATAAGTGTTATTTGGCCTTAATGTATTAGGAAGATTGTGCTTAACCAAAGATTTAGAGCAAGATTTCACACCGCAACCCAAAAATCCTCACAAAGCCGAGGTAGGCAGTTTTGAAGCCTAGAGTGTTCTTATTTTTGGAGTTAATTCTTGAATAGAGAAGTTGGTTAGGAACTTCTAAGGGTGACTTTGTGGTGGTTTGGAACACAAATAATTTAGACTAAAACTTCGAGATTTGGAGCTAATACTTACCTTTACAGAACGACTTTAAGTTCTTGGATATTTTAGCTATTATTGGAGTAATGAACCTTAACCTCTTTGTAAGAAGTTGATTATTATATATATTGGATATTATACATATATTAGATATATTATGAAGTACTGAGATATAAGGGAAATATTTGGATCATTATTAAGATGTTAAAAGAGGAGAATTGGCATATTAAGGCATTTAAAATTTGTAAAAATATGTATCCAATTACTTGCTAAAGAGAGCTAACAACAAAGAAACTATAACCTATATAAAGATTGGAATATAAGTTGGAAGACTAATTATCCACGACTAGGGCCGGGCGTAGTATTTGAGTGCCTGCCGGGCACCCAGTAGACATACATGAGGGAAGTAATGTAGCGGAATATAAAAGCAAAGACATGGCTAAACGATACTGAATTGAGAAGCAGATTTATTTGAGAAAAGATTACCCCTTCAAACATATATATAAATGTTTGAAACGATTCATCCTTTTTACAAGCACACTTGCAAGTGATTACTCACAGACCTCACAGAATGTATAACAACTATGTTGCGGGGCGGGGATGACGCCCTTGTACCCTGAATGCTCTGAGACACAGCACTGGAAACATATGCAAGATAAGCCTCGGAGAAGCGGAGCTTCCATCTGTTGAGCCCTGTGATCCACATGGCGAGGATCAACCATGGATAATACCTCACTGCGGCGTAGAAACGCGGCTACCGAAGAGAGTCGATCTAATAATTGCCAAGTATGTGGCCCAGAAAATAATGAAAATGAAATCCTGATAGTCACATATAAAGCCAGAAGACATATATGATAACAAAACTCTGATTCACACGACATAAAAGCGATGCATGTCGAGTCGGGGACTCGCGCCGCCAAAAATCGTCCTAAATGCAAAAATGGAACTTCATTCACCGGCTGCTGGCCCGATCTAGGTATAAATCGTCGTGTGATCCCCATATAACATTATCTCCGAGTCCATCTCAGTGGACTGGGTTAGTCGAGATCGTATGGAATACGTTTCGGCCCATCTCATGGACTTCGGTGCTCGTGTGGAATACGTTCCGGGGTCCGTCCCACGTGGACGCTCGGTGTAAATGTAGAATACATTCGGTTCATCCATGAACTAAATCGGTGCTAAAGTGTGAAATACATTCCAGGTTCATCCGTGAATGAACTTCGGTAGTAGAATAATCATGGAATACATTTCCCGGTTAAATCCGTGAACTTCGGTGTAAAATGTAAAGAAATACATTCCCGGTTAAATCCAACGAACTCTGATGTCGAATCGACCCGTAACATTTTAACTCTCTGCTTTTAAAATGATTAGATAATACCATGCTTTCTTTACTTAAATCAACTAAGGCAATATTATGCCC